>SSNR01000076.1:958678-985340 GCA_006937965.1 Callopanchax toddi
AAAAAAAAAAAAAAAAAAAAAAAAAACAAGATGAGAGTGAGACCCTGAAAGTCAAGATCCTGTAAAAAAATTAGAGACAAGGGACAGCTGTGGCAAAGTCCAGCCTGCAAGCTAAACTTAAAGTTATTTTTGAATCCTCTTGAGAAGAAAAAAGGCTGTGTGAGTCAGAATGTGTCAGTAAAGTAGATGTCATAAACTCCATCACTTTCTGTCTTGTCCTGTTCAGCTGTTCTGCCTGTGCTGTATTCACTCATTCCTCCTCATGCTGTCCCTGATTTTGTTAGCCAGGTCTTCAGTATCTCTTCTTGTTATTTCTGCTACCTGTACTTGTCAAATGAAAGCCACAATTCCAGGCAAGGCGCTGCCAGGAGACATTTGTGACGTACACAACAAATTAGTTCTGAATGTACCAGACGAGGCTGTCACTGGAGTTATTGTGTTGGAACGCTTTAGAGGAGATTTCTCATTTAATTAGTCTTACGACACCTCCGAGAGGCTCGACTGTAATTTTGAACATCTAAAACCTCCTCATCGTAACACCACAGACATGAAAAGCAGAAGGCATTAAGTGGTTTTAAATCTGATCATCTGTCAGTAACGAAGCCCAGACACGTAAACATTTTTACTTGCATTTAGATGTCAAGTATTCTTAATTTTTCAGTTTTCAATTCATTAAAAGAATAAAGACATTTTAGTTTATAATAAACCTTTAATACCATGAAAAATGTTGCCTGACTTCTGCTTTCCTATTTACAATTGTTCAAATTCTTTTGGAACCAGAGATGATGAATACAATGGCATCTCTCATAAATATTAATGGAGCATTTTCACTGTCAGAGTTCATTTCAAGGTGCCACACAGCTATCTCTTTCAGCCAGGCTGACATGAGAGCTTTTTAAACAGCTCTGGGCCCTGATCCTGCTGATCAGACATCTGTCTTTGTCTCATTAACACTGCCAAGAAAATTGGAGAAAACTGCACAGAACTTCTATTAGTACCCGCTAGGTAAAACCAGACCTCAATGTCAGAGTATTAGCATCAGCAGAACTATGGCATACTTATATGCAGTCTAACATGGAAGATGGCTTTGATTAAAATAACACATCACCAGCTGCTTGTTAGAGCTTATCAAAATATCTCACTGCATTTCAGGTTGTTGTAGTGTTTTCATCTCCTCCTCCACAAAAACAAATCTTTGCCTATATATTTTTATAACTGCTTTATATTTTGTTGAAAAGATTTCTGCTTTTCCAGTGATTAAACAAATTAGTTTTTTTTCCTGCAGTGGCCCAGGGGATTTATAATAAAACAAGGCAAATGATAAACAATGTGGCTTTAGCTCTGACTAATCACCATAAATCATTCTGGTTAATCAGGGCTGTTAAAGTTTTGAGAGAAAGAATTACAAGAACAAAAAAGCTCTATCTATCTATCTATCTATCTATCTATCTATCTATCTATCTATCTATCTATCTATCTATCTATCTATCTATCTATCTATCTATCTATCTATCTATCTATCTATCTATCTATCTATCTATCTATCTATCTATCTATCTATCTATCTATCTATCTATCATCATCTGCTGGTGTTGTATAGAAATGTGTTCCCCGTCAAAAGGTGTCCTCACCTGTCTGACATGAAGATAACTTTCCAGGCCTCGGATTGTTTTCTCTACTAATATGTGCACATAGAAAAATAAAAATATCAGCATATGAACTTCATAATGAAATTTGTCAGATCTGACAAATGTGTGAACTTTAATTTCTTACTGAACGCAGGGAAAACTCTTTAGCTATCTTGATGTATTACCCCTGCTATAATCAACAAGGAAGTACAAAAGGGATCTATGTATTTTCTTTTAGCAGTTTAAAAAAAAAACACCATTACTTAAAACAACCTGTTTTGCAAAACAGGGCAAAGCAGGCCAAAAGCAGTTGTTTCGACGGGGGAAAACACATCTCAGCATAACACCGGTGTTTACGGGGCAGCCTCCTTGTGTCACGTGATTAGAGCGCTGTCAAATCACGTTGTTTAACTTGGGTGACGCACAAGATTCAAAGTTGGCATCAACGTCTCCGGTCAGGAGGATTCCTCCGTAAACTTTTGGAAAGTTTTTAAAAGTTTCATAGCCTAATGTTTTATGAAAGGAGTTTCCAGTAGCGGAATGGAAGGGAAAGTTATCGGAGCTGGGCCGTACCGAGCTACAAAACTGGTGAGAAAAACGTACCATTAAAAGCTTTAATTTATGTAAACGTTTAGCATTAAAATTATAATTTTAATGCCCTAACCTATTTATTTCATGATACTAAACTAACATAAGTAGTAGTATTGCCTTTTTTATGTTGAAGAAATTCACAGTCGTGCCGTAAACAAAAGATCAGCTAACCATAAGGGAGCATAAAGCTAGCTTAAGATTCATGCATGTTTGCTGCTTATCTTACAGTTTTTCTCAGTAGCTTTGGCGCATTTCTCACAACAGAATTAAAGTTTGCACAACAGTCAGTGCAACCTTCACAACATGTAGTCATTTGGGCGCAACCTAGTGTCAGTTTCCTGTTCATTTCATCCAATGGTCACTGTTTTAGGACATGAAGCGATTGAGTTAGCACAAATATCTGCTAAACGATCACTTTTTCACTTGCTTTTATCATGTCTGTCAAAATGAACTATACATGTAGCGCCTGAGTAGTCATTGTTCATACAACTAATAATCTTCATTTCATTGATTGTGTCATTGCACACAGTTGTGTTGATCATGTTGTCAAACATTTTGTACATCCAGCTTCTAAATCTTTGTAATGTTTCCATGAAAATGTTCATAAATAACTTTTCTCAGGTGAACCTGATCTTACACTGAGTTAGAGGCTGTGTGAACATTTATTGCTACCAGTGAGACTAGTCTGCTGTGGTCAGCCAGTGGTTTGCAGCACATGACAGGATAGTGGAGTATCTTCCTCCCTACTCTCCATTCCTAAATCCGATTGAGGAGTTTTTCTCTTCCTGGAGGTGGAAGGTAAATGACCGGCGTCCACAGACCCAAATGACCCTGAGAGCAGCCATGGATGCAGCTTGTGATGACATCACAGCAGAGTCCTGCAGAGGGTGGATTCAGCACTCAAGAACATACTTTCCTCTGTGCATTGACAGATCTGACATTCACTGTGATGTAGATGGAAATATGTGTCCAGACAGACGGGAGCGTCTAGATGTCCGTGACTGATCTGCAGCAGCGTCTGGTTTACAGGATCTTCAGTTTCTAAACTACTACAGTCTGGTTCACTGAGACAAAGGAGTTTATTCTTTGTAAATGTTTTTCTTTCAGTTGAACAATGCTGTGAAAAGTTGTAAAAATACAGTATAAAGTAAAGTGTATATTCAGTGTCTTGACCTTTCTTCTAGTTTTCTAAATGCCATGCATGGTCTGTAACACTGTCTGGACTTTACATTGGGCAGCACTTCAGTCATCTGTCTCAATGAAAACATGACTAAACCATTGGACTGTTGTTTACACGATGCTGGAGTCAGAACTTGTCATTTTAACGACACTGACACTTTCATTGACATAAAGACTTGCTTTTGAAGAACAAATAATCTATTTTGATTAAGAAACTTGCTTTTTGAAAAGGTGACTTGCTTTTGCAGGTTATCTATGATGTTTTTCAGTTTGCAATAATTGTTTTGAGAAATGTCTTAGCAGTGGTGAAAACTTTGTGAGAAATGCGCCAAAGCTATTGAGAAAAACTGTAACAATAAACGAAGGCTACCTATATTTCAAATACGTTTTAAATCAGTTATAAATCGTTTATTTAGCATTTCAGTGCTGTGAAAGTGTTTGCCCCCGTAAAAATGTCTTCTGTTTTGCTGACTTGTCACATTTAAATGTTTCAGATTAGCAAAGATATTTCAGTATCATACAAACATAACCCGTGAGAGAGAGGAGAGGGAGTTATGTACTACACACAGCGTGAATACCAAACATCAACAATGCCTGGTTAAGTACCCTGTTGAAACAAATATCTGCACCCCATCTATAAGAATCCTACAGTGTTCCATGAGTCCTGAGAGTAGGAGTATTGTAGATGTAGACACTTGGTCTCTGCTGGAGATCATCATTTTTATTGATCCTGTTACTGGTTCCAGTTGTCTCAAGGCCAGGTTATTGTCTGCATTTTATCTTGTAATTCTGAAGGATTTTATTCTTTCCCTCTTCAGTTTTCTTCATGGCTTAAAGTGTGAAGCTGATTTTGTTTGGAACTCTCCTGGGTTAAAGTGACCTTGGGTTAGTGTGTTCACTCTGTCTGCCTGCTTTTATCTACTTTTATTTTTAAATTTTGCTGATCTGTAACTCTGTCAACCAAAACTAGGGATGTACTATGTAGTCATTCTGGTTCTGAGGGTTGATTTCCAAATCTTGTACAGCTTTGACCTGCTGATACTGATTTTTGGCTGATTCTGATTTATCTTAAATGACTAATTAACAGATTGTTTATATTGATGTAAAAACGTCCACATGGACGAGCTCTTATTGCTAGTGTAGTGTTAATCGGCTCTTAGTGATGGTTGGTTCATGGACCGGGGAAAATTATGATTTTTTTTTTGTATTGCTGCTTGGCAATAGTGTGTTTACAGATGGGAGAAAAAAAATGCATTCCAGATTGGCTGATCACCGTTTAGGCCAATCATGCTGAATTTTGACTGACTCCAATCACCAGCCTATTGTTTGGTGCATCTTTAACCAAAACCTTTGCAACCCCAAAAATACAATTAATAATAATTAGTTTTGTTTTTAAAAATCTTTTATATTTGATTTTATTGTTTCTCTTT
Organism: Callopanchax toddi; assembly: GCA_006937965.1. Classification (NCBI taxonomy): domain Eukaryota; kingdom Metazoa; phylum Chordata; class Actinopteri; order Cyprinodontiformes; family Nothobranchiidae; genus Callopanchax; species Callopanchax toddi. The sequence continues at coordinate 963,507 of SSNR01000076.1, forward strand.
GTATATTTGACATTTTATTAAAATTTATGAGCCACAGTAAGTATTTTTTGAAACATTGACCTTAATGCTTTGTAAAGCTTTGTAAAGCTGTTTGCAGATTCAGTACAGAATAATGAAACTACATGAAAAATATTGCTCCATAGTTTGGTGCTTTCACCCCGTCAGTAATGCAAAGTTCATTTTACTTTTTTGCAGGAATTATTAAGTTTCCTGGAAGTAATGAATCTCAGCAGTTGTGCAGAAAGTGTTCTAATATACTGGTTTAACTCTTATAACACTGAACTGATTTCATTAGCAGGTTCAGTGTCTTTCTGCAAAAAAAAAAAAAAATCACATTTTTACATTCCACGTTTCTCAAACCTGTCTGTGTCTCTTGCTGTAATGCAGTGGAATGAAACCATTAAACTTTTTCGTGGAGGAATGCCACTGCGAAGACACTGGGCACACTTCCGCTGCTATGACAGCAGCTTCACTGGGTCCGAGGCTCTGGATTATCTGCACGAGCTGCTGAGACGTAACTACAACTTTGGGCCTGAGGTGACCCGCTACCAGACTCTGCAGCTGCTCAGGAAGTTCCTGAAGGCCCATGTGGTTGAAGATGTCAAAGGACGATATGGGACAGAGGACTTTGAAGATAACGGACATCTGTACAGGTAAAAAAAGGCAGAGAATTTGAACACCCACCTGACTATGTTTAGATTTTTTCTGTAAGCAAAAAGGATTACTGTATTTCAAACAGAATATCAGCAATGCATCTTTTTCTCTTTTCTATTCCGTCAAAACAAATATATATTTTTTGCTGTTGAATAGATGTCTTTGTTTTAGAAGTGGTGTGTTTTGAAAATCCCATGAGAATGCTTTCTTATTACTTTCTATTGTTTTGGCTGCTTCATGCATCAGAAGCATTTTGCTCCACATTCACAGCTCAGCAGAGAGCTGCTCTTTCTTCATTCAGCTGAACCAGTTGCTGCTGTCTTTCTGTCTAGGTTCCCCACACTGTCCCCTCTCAAGTCACTTCCAACAAGACATTTGTTGAGGGACAGCAGAGACCTGCCCAGACTCATCCGCTGGGACGACTACGAGGAACTGCCTCAACAGGAAAATGTAGCACCTTTGAAATCTGCAATGGTAAGAAAAAGATAGAGATGCTCCTGTGAATATAGAAAATATAAAGACAAAGATTAATTTTATAACATCAACATTTTTCTCTATATCTTTTTGAAGCAGTCACAGGATTTAACAACAAATAAACCAAATATATGAAGATGTATGAATCAAAAGTTAAACATTATTATCATTACATTATAACTAATGAATAAAAGTGCAAAGAAAAACATTTTTCCTTTCTTTTTTCTTGCTTTGGTCTTTAAAAGTTTGTGAAGGTTAGAAATATTTCATTAAAAGCTAGATTGTTTAGTACTATTATATAATTTTATTATTGCAGTCTTTTATTGAGTCACTGTCTCATCTCCTGAAATAAAAATGGTCCTTTCATGTCTCCGTTTTAATCAGACTTCCGATTTGTGGAATAAAAGACACAGTGTTGCTATTGGAGATGTGCATGAATGCAAGCTCATTCGCAGGAAGGAAGTCACTTCCAAACAAGTGGACCACATCTGGAAATCGATGACCATTGAGCAGTACGTTTCAGGTTTATGTGACTTTTATGTCCAGTATTCAGGATGCTGTGTCATGCATCATGATGCTCACCCTGCTGTCTTCAGATTACAGAGAGTTTTGGGCCTAAAGACATTGGATGGAATTTTGAATCCATTGCATGTGAACGGCAAACACATTGTCCACAATGTCTTTAGTGTCAATAAAGCAGGCATAGTTGTCCTGGAGAACAAAGCTGGTATGTTAAAGAACAATTTCCCCATTTTTTATTTTCTTTTCTCAAATAATTTAATGTTTTATGTTTCCTTTGCCTCCTCAGAGGACATGCCCTATTGGGTGATATCAGCAATGAAATGCCTTGCAAACTGTAAGTATGGGTATTCTACTGAATAAAATCACTGTAGAGTGAAACAGAATAAAAATCAAATGCCTTTTGGATTTAGAACTGATTTAAAATCTTGAAGGAAAATGACTTTAGTGGTTTTAAACACCTCAATGTTCTGTTACTGATTAAATGCTTTTCTTTTTTTAAACATTAGAATGAGTTTAATACATTTATAGTGTCACATCTATCTAAGTATCAGTGTGTGTTTGTTTTTGTTTTTTTTGGATTTCTTTTAAACATAATATTGTGTTTTAAATGTTTTTTTAGTCAATATTATCAATTATTGTTATTTGATAGCAGCACAATTATGTTATTTTATATTATTTGTCATTTCTTGTGATAAATAAAACCTTCCTTTGACCTTTTCCCCCAGGGCCTAATGGTAATGACACCAAACAGCCAGTGTACCCAGGTTTTGAAAGTGATGTTCTGAGAACAGTAGCCGATTATTACCAGAGACTCAAAGAGCCCCTACTGACTTTCCATCTTTATGAGGTCTTTGTCAACATCCTCAGTGAGTGCTTCACATTAGAGACCCACTGCAGTATTTGAACTCTGCGAGAGTAAAACCTTTGCTCGTGTTCATCATTTTGTCCATGTTTGCCCTCAGAGAGCAGTACTCTTCTGTCATCATATGATTGCAGGCCTGCTGCAGGATCCTGAGTTGGCCACTGAGGCTCTTCAAGTCAGCTGCCTCCTGCTGCCTCCACCCAACCGAAGACGGCTCCAGCTTTTACTGCGTCTCATGGCCCGCGTCTGCCAGAATCCCCAGATGCCTCAGCTTAATGATGCTATTGCAACCCGCACTCTGGTACTTATTTCAGTTGTTCGTTCCCTGCATAAAGTTACAGTTTCTCTATTTTTACTGAGTTGCTTGAAAAATATCCCACAAGTCAGCATTCATATGATAACAAAACAACCTGAGCAGCACACAGTTCATATCATATCTGTTTTTCATAATACATATTGCACTTATTTACTGACTTTTTTTAAACAAATACTATGACTTTGTTGTTAACAGACTTTTAGTTGCATTTTAGCGTCATTCTTCTAACAAACTCTTAACTTTTTGTTTTATTTTTTCTGCTCAAAATATAATTTTGCTGTCTCTTCACTTGCTGCACATTCGACATAACTAATTTTTTGTGATGTGCTTTGTCGATTTCGATGTCATTTAAGACCAAGTCCACCAGTATAAACACTTCAAAAACCAAGAGACATCTGTAAGAACTCAGGGTATTCAGAGTAGAGCGGTGTAGTTAATCTAATTTGCTTTTAAATTTGATTTTGACTCCAAACAATCACAAACACCATGTAATCACCAAAAAACAATTATTAAAATTATTTTTGCACGTTCTGCATTACAAGCAGACTCTCATTTTGTCTTGCTATCTGAGTAGTGCACACCTCCACCACTTTCAAAGTGTCATTTAATGGTGTTCAGTGATGTTTTTCCATTCTGTTCTATTTCTAAGCACAAATACTTCTGGGAAAAAATACAAATTTTTTCCTTCGACTCCCTGATTGACCATCCAGGCTCCTGTAGCAGCTCTTCTCTGCTTTTATATCAGCACTATCTGTCCATGTTTAGTTCAAGTGACTGATGACTCAAGTAGATGATTAGCTTTAATCAGCTGGTAACTACATTGTTTAACCCAGTGTTTCTTTGATTTATATGTTCTTTTTGTTAAATAGGCCTGAGCTAGGCATTTCTTGTGTGGTCTAACTTGACTCTAGTGCTTGATTTTTTTATTTTTTATTTTTTTCTCAAGCAACATTTATATACTCATATGTTTTAATTCAGCTGCTGACATAAATTGGATTCTGCAGTCTTAAAATGTGAACTTTGTATAGTAAATGAGTTAAATTAAACACTAATCTCAATCAATACTGACCAAAGTAATCATTATAATGTTTTATTTTTAATAACTGAACAGCCCTAATTCAGAGCTGATGAGAAACAGCATGGATGACCTTTAAAGTTAGGATATTCAGTGGATTTTAGTCTTAATTGTTTAGTATGTTGTGTTTTTTGACATAATTTATTTTCAACTTTTCTAAAGTTAAAGATTATTATTATATTTTCCCAGATGTACCAAAAAAAAAAAAAAGAAATCACTTGTCACAGCAAACTTTTCTGCAGTAAGTTTCTTGGCTTATACTCTGAAAACTCATGACTCACTAAAAAACTCTTTATGAAACTTTAACTAGTAGAAGGAGGCACAACTAAAGCCTTTCAAAACTGAAGAAAAGATAAACTTTGTATAAAATCTTTTAGGAAACTTTCTTTTTTATTAATACATTTTCATGGGTAACTGTGGTGCAGTTAAAATGGTTTTGAATTGAGAATCAGAGGTCATTGTTAACCTTGAGAATGCAATTTGTGTTCAGTTAGGGCTTTCACCTGCATCAGTATGATTCAAGTCTACAGACAGAATTGGATTAAAGTTTAATTTCTTGTTGAAGTGCTATAATAAGCTACAAGTTTGCTTATTCAAGAAGTAAGTTCTAATTTTTTGAATTAAATATTGGGAAGAAAATATCTGAGCGTTAAAAGCCTATGGAAGAAATCTAATCTTGTTGTCAAATAGAAAACCGGCCTGTTGTGTATGCGTCTAAGGCAGTAAGGATAATACAAAATATCTCCATTTGATACCGTGTGAAGGTTGGCATATTTTCTGCCTCATAAATTGGGTCATGGATTTCACAATGTTTACCACATCGTCTCATCATTTGAGTCACTAATGTTGATCTTTTATTTGTTTCCTGGTGTTTTCTCTATCCAGGTGGTGCAGATGTTCTCTCCTTGTGTCCTGGGATCAGCTGATGACATGGACTTGGACGAGTTACTTGCTACCAAATTGGTGACGTTCATGATGGAGCACCACACCACCATCTTCCAAGTCAATACCAAACTACGCCGCCAGGTCGAGGAGCATCTGTCACACCTCAAAAGAGCTCAGGTCAGTAGCTGTTTGATAGTTATGATCCAACATAGAAAGACCTGAGAAATAATTCCTTCAGAGTTAATGGTTTAGCCTCTTTTATCCATTACAGTAACAGAACTAAGGTTGCATTCATATCAGAGCTTCTTTTTAGTTTTTTTTTTTAGTTAATTGGGGTATTAACTCTTTAAAGCCTTATAGATTAAATAATTGCAATTTCATAATAACATGCTATTTATATAATTGCATAAATAAGAATAAAATTAGCACTTGTAGTACATCAATTCTCCCCCAGAAGGCAGAAGCATGTATAGAATTGCTACAGTGGGTTTTTGAGGAAAGTTCTGACCCTCATTAGATCACTGTCAGTCAGAAACCTTGTTATCTCCCAAAATGGTGCTTTTCAGTAAAAATAGTTTTTTTATTTTATAACTAAACTTTGTGGTCACAGACCACTTGCTTTTTTTGACCCTTTTCATTGGATAATCATTCATTCAACCACAGACAGTTGTGAAGGGTGACCCATAAATCTGATTTGCACAAAAACACAAAAAATAGATGTATGTACAAGGCTTTGCTCTGACAGCAACAGTGTTATTAAAGGCACTTAAAACCCTTGAAGCTTTATAAAAATTAAACTAACAATTTAGTTTAAAAAAGAAGCAGTAAACAACTGTGTGCTTTATGAAGATATAAAGGAGTAAAGGGGTGTTTACCTTTAAAAGAAAGCTACGCTGTCTCTTTAATCCTCATAGTCAGAGCTTCTCTCTTTTATGTTGCTGCAGCTGAGTCACTACCTTATACCTCATGTGCAGTTCTAAGCAAGTAAACTTCCAATTTTTATTTGTTTAAATCCTATTATTTAGCTAGAAAGCCTCCAACAATGTGAGAAATAAGAACAGCGGCAAAACAATTTTCTCAAGTTGGAGAACATGTCTGGCTGCTTACGTCTCCAAATTAAGGACAGTCCACAGTTTACACATTTAAATGCACAAATGGAGACTTTTACCAGTGATTTAATAGTATTTGTAGGGTTATGTGACATGACAAAAGTTGCATATCCGATAAATAATAACAATATAGGGATTTTTATTTAAATTGGTTTGTTTTCATGTTGAAGAGTGAGCTAAAGTGAGGTTCACTCTAGTTTGTGTTCTCTCTCTCTCTCTAGCTTGTCTATTGTCCCCAATCAGAAGCTGCAGAGGCTAAAATCTAGTCCCTCCTTTAATGTAAACATCATTGTAAAGTGTTAAAAACAATTAAATTGTAAAAAACAAAAACAGATTTAACAGCTCACATTCTTATATTAACAAATCATCTGACATAACCCCTCATTAATGAGCTGCTCAGTTTGTTTTGGTTGTTCTGTTTAGAGCTACCCGGTGTTACGACCAGATGTCGAAGCTGTTTAGACTCTGTTTCACCTCCACATGCTGCCAGCTCAGTGCCTGCGTCCACACTGTGCCATGGTGATTACTGATGGAAAAGTCCTGTTGCTATTTTGCAACACCATGATTTTAAAATGGGGTATACTTTGAAACAATTAGACATTTTGATTTTGTCATCCGATTTATTTCACCGTATCACACAGAACTAATGACTGTTTTTTTGTTGTTGTTATTTTCTGCCTGCAAACAATTTTTAAGTGTGTGATTTGTGAAGGAAAGGAGTGACTTTACAGTAACAAGAAGACAATAATCATTAGCAGAGCAACAAAACATTCTTAAAGGAGAACAAAACAATAAATTAACCAGTAATAAATGTACTGACATATCTTTTTGTACATTCTCTCTGTAAAAACTACTTAATGTTACTGACAGAACTAAACATGCATCATTGATGTTCAGATTTTTTTTTCCTTGGCTCGACAGTCCTCTTGGTCTAGGCCTGTTTTTTGGTTTTGGTATCTGTTGCTGTGGAAAAGCATTCCTTCTTTTCATTAGTTTCCCCTCACTACTTCAAGGTGAAGCAGTGTTTTAGTACTTTAATTCTTTATTGCCTCTATTACAAGTTATTAAAATAATAATTGGATCGTGACTTTTCCATCTGTACAGAATGTACAGTTTTACAGAAAACGGTAGCAAGAAGCTGCAGGGAGAAGTGGAATTACATTTCTGAGAAGTTTGATGTATCTGTACTTGAATCTCAGGGTATAGAAACACAACCTGATGTTTCTGAGTAAAAAGTGCTGAGGTTTTTTGTTTTGTGACATTTCAGATGCAGAACATGGTAATTTTCTACCAGGTAATGTGTCTGATCTCTTGACCAACTTCAATAAATGATAGGTGGTGCTTTTAAAGCTTTAGTTTTATACCTTTTAACTTTTCTTCGTACTGATGTGAGTACATGTTGAGTTTTTAGACGTGTATCTTCCCCTTCACTAAGAAAAAAAAATGGTCAAATTTTAATTATTGCTAAAGGTTAAAATGCAATGAGTCACTATTAATCTCTGTGTTGATGCTAACAGTGTTGTCTTTATCACTTCCTGTTCAGTCACAGCTTCACACAGCAGACGTCTGCTCCTCTGACACCAGCTGATATTCACAACACAGGCAGGAAAATTAAAACTACTTTTTACAACAAAACACACCAAAGCACCTTGGAAATTAAAATGAATCATTTGTTCCATACAGGGTCTAAAGGTTAGTTTAATAAAACTTTAAATAGGTAACAAAATAAAATAATTTATGATCAAAGCCTAACTAGAGAAGTAGTATTTGAGGAAACTAATTGTAACTTATTAGAAGAAATTGTATCAGTAAGGTTTTTAGAGAAGAAATTCTTACTGTACTTGAACCTGAAATGGATAATGTAGACATGTACAAATGATTTAAAATGCATCGTTCTAAAAGTTATTTTGTAATAGAAAACATTTAGAACAGCTGTCTGTCTTCCAAGGAGTAGATTTCCTAGAAAGTTCCACTTCAGTTCAGACTGTGCAGACTCTCAGAGAAATAGTAAAAACTCTAAAGCTCCATCTCAGACTCGACAAAGTCCTTGACAGTCCAATTAGAAACAGACTGAACAGATTTGACTTAGACTGGTTCCATTTGAACAAACCACATCATTTCTGGAACAATTTCTGAATAGATGAGACCAGGATGGAGTTGTTTGGCCATATCAACCAGCACCCAAATGGTATAAAAACTACGTATGTACAGTATTAAATGCTGTAATGGACAGCTGAGGATGTTTTTACTTCTATTATCAGGACATTGAGGCACATTGTTACACTAAAGTAATACATTGAAAATGAGTGGGACAAATTTCCTCAATAGTCAAGAGACTGATAAAGTGATACAGAAGAATCAACATGCTGCTAAAGATGGTTCTACAAACCACCATTTCTTCATCTATTATTAGTTTTCCCACAACAATTAAGTAACCTAGCATCTATCTGCAGCCTTCCTAGCTTCAATTTCCTGTCAGACTGCTCAGGTTGACCTGCTAACTCCTCATAGTTTTATTTAGCTAATCTATTAATTGGTTCTTCACAGTTTTTGCATATTAGATGTGAAGTCCCACCTTGCAGGTGGCCAGGATTGATTACTCAAAGATTCTACTTAAAGCAGTCTGGCCTTTTCTTTCAGGTTGTTGGATAGATGTGGACAACGTTTGATCTGTAAAGAGCCAAATAAACATAGTTGATGTTTGTAAAATTACTCTTTAATAAGACAAAACAGTCATTCTTTTTGCATATAAAACCAGAGGCACTCATATATTACACACTGAGCATGTCCCAGAGAGCCTTATACTAATGAGTTTACAATAAACCAAATGAAAAGCACAAATAACAAAAACATGTATATTCTGGCACAGTCGCTCTATTAATCTGATCAGCAGTTCATGTGTTGGACCATACAGTGCAGCTGGAAAGTATTCACAGCACATCACTGTCTCCACATTTGGTTCCTTTACAGCCTTATACCAAAATGGATTAAATTCATTTTAATCTTCTCAATTCTACACACACCTCATAATGACACCCAGAATTTTTTTTTTTAGATTTTTGCAAATTTGTTTATTAAAAATAATCTAAAGTGAGAAATCACATGTACATAAGTATTTACAGCCTTTGCTCAGTACTTTTTTCATGCACCTTTTGCAGCCATTAGTCCTTGCACCTCAGACCTTTTGAATATGATGCCATCAGCTTGGCTCACCTATCTCTGGGAAGTTTGGCCCATTCCTCTTTGCAGCTCCTCTCTGCGTACGCACAGATCCACGCAATTCTGCTTTATAAATGGCTCTCACATGTAGAACTGTGCTCAGCTGTTTTTGGATCATAACCCTCCTCCTACACACCTACATTCTGCCATATATGGTCAATGCAATGTCTGCCATATACTGGCTGAGCTGTATTACACACAAGTGTCACTGCAGGATTCATAAGTCTCGGTGATCACAATTAATGCACCAATAAGTGCAGTTGCTATATAATCTGAAAACATCTGTATGAACATAATGTGAGATTATTCTAAAATGAAACATTTTCATTCAGATTTTCATTTTTATTCTGTTCAGAGACGGGGTGGGGGGTGACGGTTGGTTCTGTGTGTGCACGAGGGTCTACAAGTCTGAAATTGTGTCTTAAATTCACCATTTTTCCATCTCACCGACTGCCCTGCCAGGCTTCACATCTCCAAAATGTGCTTATGCAAGGTCCAGAGTTTGCGTAAAGTTACGCACAGTTTTTCCGTAATGTTTTCTTTTATAAATCCCCGAGTTTGCGTAAAAAGTGACTTACGCAACTTTCAGGCCTGTTTTATGCATAAGCAAGTTTTAATGAACACCCAGGTGGTTTAGAACTACTTTCACTTTCAGATGATGGAGGCCACTGAGATCATTGGGTCCTTCAAAGCAGCAGAAATGTTTCTGTAACTTTCACAGATCTGTGTCTGGAGACAATCCTGTCTCTGAGGTCTACAGACAATTCCTTTGACTTAATGCTTGATTTGTGCACTGTCCACTGTGGGACCTTCTATAGACAGCTGTGTGCCTTTCCATCTCAATCAGCTGAGTTTACCACAGGTGGATCCAATGAAGCTGTAGAAATATCTAAAGGATGATCAATGGAAACAGGTTTTAATGGCTGTGGATAATTATGTACATGTTTTTTTTAATAACTTTGCAAAAATCTCAAAACAACATTTTTCACATTGTCATTATGGGGTGTTGTGTGTAGCATTTTGAGGAAAAACAATAGAATCCTAGAGGGAGATGGTCAGAGGGCTGCTAAAGACCCTCAGGCAGGATTTCCCTGTGTTAGAAGGAGCTTTGCAAATCCAAAACAAAGATCCCCTTCAATAAATTTGATGGGTGATTTTGCTCACAACAAGCAAATATTTTATAAAAACACTACATGAATAAGTTAGCTTGTATTTATTTCATTGTATTTTTAGCTATGTCTCATTGTCATACAACACTTTTTCTGTTTTTCATCAGATTAAATATGCCGGTTCGGATACAGACTTCAGCGCATCCCCAGCTTTTTGTAAACATATCAGGAGGGTTGAGTGTGAGGAGCAGAAGGTCATAGGGATGCAGACGCCCCTGCAGGAGCTGCTGGAAGGCCTGATTGCAGACAAAGAGCTCCCTGTTAAAGACAAGAGGAAACGACTTAAACAGGTATGTTCTTGGATGGTGAGGGTAACATTGACCTTAAGTCAGCAAGCTGGCAGGATTTACACGTCACTAACTTACCATGAGAACCACCACATAGCCAACACACAGTTCAATCAAACTTGGTGCTGCTTGATTTGCACTACACCAGATATTATATATAAGACATTATTGTTATTTTTATTAATATACAAACCAAGAACCTGGTTCTGTGCAAAAAGTAGATTTTCTGATTTTCTTTGGCTTCCAATTTAGTATCCATGTGCTTGAATTGCTTGGATCTCAAATGTTAAAAATACATCATTTACAGCAGTTTTACAGTCAGCTACAAACTACGGAAGAGCTGGAAAAGGTTTTATCTGAACCTGCTATTGTCTTCTAGATTGGAAAACAAAACAAAAGAAAAACAATGCTCTGGTTTGTTTATCTTTATCTAAAGCCAATTACAATTGCCTTGGGAGGCTATTAGCCCTGGAAGGAGCAACGATGCTCTTGTGAAATGCTAAGGAACAGAACTTTGCATTAAAGCAGGAGGCAAATAAACAAGAAAACCCTTGGCCCTGTGTACACTTGGGACTATTATTCATCCTGAGTAACGGAGTCATTATTGGATAGCGCTGAACGCAGAGGTGAACACTTCAACTCGTTGCTTTTAGATGCACACTGATAAATAATTATCAAACCTTCTGCCACATCCTGCTACCCATGTGAAGGTTAAAGTGTCCTTAGGTAACAGCCTTGGACCCTGGGGCATAACTGGTAAAAATGTAATTAGGAAAGATGCAAAGATCAATAATTGGAACTAGTAACTACAATGTAGATATTCTAAAATGAGAGCTTTTCCTTGTAAGAACTCAGATTTCCAGTGTTATACTAATAATAATAATACAATTATGTTTTTTTCTGCCATTTTTAAAATTGTCCTTTACAAAGTCAAACACACAAAAACCTTAAAATAATGCAGAAGTTGATAATAAAATATGTTTGAATCTATCAATGGCAAGAATCCAAAATATAGACCTAAAAAAAGGTGTAATTTTATATTTTTACTTTTTATACCTTTTTAAAAGTGAAACCTAAAGCCAGCAGCTCAGGCTGCAGCGGGTCATCATGTGAACGCAGCGCATATGATACCACGCCGCCTCGCCATGGCAACGTGGATTTAGTGAAAGAACTACAACTTTAGGGCCACAATATGTGGCTCGTGGGCCAGAAGGACGCAGCCTTCGAGTTCCTCTGATCTAGAAGTATTATTTTCTCTAGTACCTAAAATGTGATTGGAGGAAGGAGTGTGGTTAGATTTGTTACAATAACAGTTAGAGATGTGTCTCTACTGGATGCACAGTAAGTTCACTCTGACAGAAAAGCACACACAATAACTCAGACATTGATCTATAACTAGTGAGCAAGACGGGCCATAACCTGTTTGTTATTTATGATGATGATGATGATGATGAGAGCTTTTTGTCTGAAACAGCTGCTCAGCAGTACAAAGAGGACCTGTTTAAGTCAAGGACAGAAAATTTACACACAACCCAGTCAGGTGCACATTTACATACAAACTCCTAAATTCAAATGAAGAACAGAGAGAGGAATACGATGTCCTGACTCGCCTACAAGAAAGACAAACCAAACAGGTCGTGTTAGCTGCTTTTTTGACCCATTTTTGGAAATTTGGAAAAGATACCCAGCATAATAAGAAAGGGGTTCAATAACTAAAATAATTTCAGCCCTCTTTAGATTGAGGTCAATTCTGTCACAACATGGAACACTGTCAGGAGCTTTTTTGATTCAGAAATTTGAGAAAACTCCTTGACTGAGAGGAAAAACATCTCCAAAATACTTCAGTAGGTAGGAGTCCAGTCAGCACAAAAAAGTTTACTTTCAGAAAATGTCATTTAAATAAAATCTGTTTATCTTTTATGTTAATTTCTGCTGTAACTGTGAACAAAGCAACGTTTTAGTGCTCTGTCAATGCTTCAAATGTGTCCTTTCAGTCCTGGGGGTCACCTTTTACTAAGCTTCACTCAGATAATTTATGGGTGAGTTACACAAAGCTTTTCACATATAGTAGGGTGTACTGTCAGCCCTGCTTAAACCTGATCAGAACACAGTGGTACCATGTTCTTGTTCAGAGGTTTTAACCATCTAGGAAAAGTATCTTTATTTAACAGATTGTCTTCTTTATTTTTTCAGTTCCAGAAGTCCTACCCAGAGGTCTACCATGAAAGGTTTCCTACTGAGGAAAGCAAAGCTGCTGTCATTCCAGAGAAAGCCCCATGCCTCAAACCTCATCTCATGTTCTTCAACCTGAAGAAACCTCTCCAACCGTTCCAGAGAAGCTGGAGTTTTAGGGCATAACCGTCCACCAACGCTGCTACGCTTCAAGCTGCAAACACATCTCAACCTCATTTAGTCACGAGAGCTGGACGAGTGTGAGTTTTTAAACTTGTGTGTAAAAGCTGCATGCAGATGAGACATCTGCTGATTTGGGTTTTTCTATGATCAGTTCCAGTGCTGATTTCTTGAAAACAGGGCAGCTGATGGGTGATTTACACTGCCTGTCCAAAAATAAAAAGACACACTCATATTTTGTTAGACCGCCCTTAGCTTTAATTACAGCATACATTTAGTGTGGCATAATTTCAATGAGGTTCTGCAATGTCACAACATTTATATCTGTCCAGAGTTGATTTTGTTCTCCACCAAGATCTTGTAGAGATGATAGTAGAGTCATACCACTGCTCAAATTCTTCTCCAGCACTCAGTGGGGTTAAGGTCTGGACTCTGGTGGAGAATCCATATGTTAGCATCATGTCTGATACTTCCTGAACCACTTTTTTACAATTTGATCCTGATGAATCCTGGCATTGTCATCTTGGAACATGTCCATGTCATCGAGGAAGAAGAAAGTGATGAGATAACTGATTAAATAACCTGATAATTCAGATAGTCAGTAGTGCTGCTGCAAATAGTCCTCAGAATCGATCATGCTGACTCTAATTAGCCTGCGTCAATAATTGTAGTTGTCATATTTTTATATTTTCCGTCAATCTTTCAGCCAATACAACAACCATCTCCACACCACTAGAGGGCGCTGCATGCATCGGTTGATTTCACTTCCTGTCAGCTTTGTCCTTCTGCCCAAGAGGCAGTTCAAAAGTGTCATGGCAGAATCTGCATCTGCTGTGGTCACAGCCAAGTTCAAAATGTTTTCAAAAACTGAAGCTGTGTGAGAAGGCTGACTGACGATAAGAACAGAACTAACAGTTTGTCAGCTCTGCAGAGGCACAGCAGTAAAGTTAGACAACTAACTGTCTCATACATTTCCAGTGAATAAATGTTTTTAGGTAACAGATTAGAAGCAGAGCCCATGTTGGACTGATTAATGCTGCCTGTGTATTATATGCAAGTTTTTAAAATATCAAACAAAGTAAATGATACAGTAAGCTAAACTTACTACATCAAGCGCAGCCTACTGTATCATTCGATTTTGCCCATTTTTAGAAAATGTATTAAGGAATGGCAACGTTAGACTACATGTAGCTAGAAGCTACAAGAAAGTCATCTGTTTGTCAGGTGCATTTCTCTGATTCCCATTCTCCAGAACCCTCCTAATCATTTAGAATAATCCAGTATTTGAAAAAATGTGTTGATACATAGAATAATCTAAGTAAATGAGTTATTAGTTGCAGGCGCAGCCCTAGTACTAGTAGTCAGCTGACCTTATTGTTTGGGCTCATAATGTTGCTGTACCTGACCAACTGCAGCAACACCAGATTATAGCCCCGCCACCACAAGCTGGTACGGTAGGCTCTAGGCATGATGGGAGCATCACTTCCTGCTCCTTCCTTCTTACCCTGATGCTCCCTTCACTCTGGAACAGGGTAAATCTGGACTCAGACCACATGACTTCCTCCATTTCTACAGTGTCCAATCTTCATGCTCCCTGCAAATTGAAGCCTTCTTTCTGATTATCATCACTGACCAGCGTTTATTTAAAGCTACCCAGCTGTTTAGTTCCAATCCCATGAGTGCTGCATGTGGAAATCAGGGGTCGCGTTAACGGAATATATTCCGTCATTGGCCAATGTTTTTAAAACGATGATAGAAAAATCTGAAAGTCATGTGTCATTCTGACAAATTACAGTTCACACCGCTGACCACTTGGTGGCAAGTGAGCAGATTAATTAGCTCTTTTGATACTGAGTTGGCTTCACAGGAAAGAAATATCCCAGTGTTCAAAGTTTCTACAAAAAGCTCAATAACTGCGATGATTCTGATAAAAGAGGGACTGATGTAGTGGATGGTGAAGGAACTTGAGATGTTTGATTACACACGAGCAGGTGCCTGGTTCAAGTCCACATGGACCAGGAGATGTCAGGCCACAGCAGGTGAACTGTTCAGATTTTAAGTTCAATCATTTAATCTCATTATTTATAGGTAGGGGTGCACATAACTGTTTCAATGAGATACTAGTGAGTATCAGGCGTGGATATTTGGTGCTCATCCAGTTAGTTTGTATCCATGTGTGTGAGCGCTGTGACTCTACCCGTCGGTTCAGGTCAGGTTGGGCTGAATAATTAAGTTAATTGTTCAGGCTGAGTCAGTTTGGACAGCAGAGAGAGGGGAAAAAAGACTTGTGTCATAAATGTATATATTTTTTAAACCTCAGGTTTGGATCAAGTGTTGCATGTAATGTTGGGTCGAGCCTGGTTCGGGCTCATTTCAGATAGATTATGACCAGATTTTTAAAAACCTGTCAGTCAAAATGATGGACAACAAATAAGTCTAGCACATCTGGTGAAAATGCTTGTATTTCACTGTTTCGTGTAGCCATGAGTTCTGTTGATTAATTGAAATGTTTTGATTTCACTAACTGGATTTCTTCCTTGAGAATGATGGTTCCCTGCCATCCTCTCAGTTTTTAACAATGTGTTGTTCTTAACCCAATCAGCAATCTCCTTAGATGTTTTCTTTAATTGATGCATCACAATAATTTGACCATCCTGAAACAGATAAGCCGTTTATTCACAACCACAGGATGTGTCTTCAGACATTGTTTAAGAAAGCAGAAGCTACTCACTGCATCAGTTTGGGTTAAATAACTAATAACCATCTGTACCAAAATCATCCGTACTGTAATTATCCAATGGAAAGCTCTTACCTATTTGCTTTGTTAAATCCAGGTGGTCACTTCTTTTTTTTTTTTTTGGGACAGGCAGTGTAATTATACACTTTATATTGTAGAGGGAGCACTTCAGACTGTGTGTCAGAGCACACCACCTCCAAACCAGAGAAACCTTCCAGTTTCTAAAGCAGAGTTGATGTCAGAGCTGATCAATACCATGGTCTTAACTAATTAAACCCAGGGGTTTTATGCAGGTCAGTATATTCCTAGGTCTCCTAAAACTGATAGAAAGTCCCACATGAGTACAGTTTCTAAAGTTATTCACATTTCATATCAACACGGTTAAATATAGAAAGAGCTGAGGGAAATGTGGTCTCACTCTTCTTCCTGTTAGTTCCAATGTGGTTTTACCATAAGCTAGTGCATATTAAGGTCAATACAAGGTCAAATTTTATTCTCACAGTCATATCTGATACACATGATTCACGTTTAAACGTTTTTCACTGTCTGTTATCACAGCAACAACACTGCTGCCCACAGATGTGCCTGCTTGTTAACCCTTTATCTGGCAAGTGATCATATTAGGAAACTTCCATAGACATTCAAACTGCAGCACTTATTCTTAAGGGGTTTTTGGACAAATATTCCTTTTTAATTTGCATTTTTCTTGTATTAACCTACAAAACTCTGGGTTACATTTTGCTACAGCCTGTAAAGAAAATATCTACAGTCACTTTATATTAAACTTGGGTTATTACTAGAAAACTGAAATTGAAAAATGTTACAAAAGTCATTATATGCTCTAATAACACTGTAGGGTTGAAAGTTTTCCAGTGAGTGCTCTGTAAAGGGTCAATGATCTCAGTGGGGCTGATGCTGAAACGAGCCCCTAAGGAGAATTACATCTGTTCTCATCTAGGACTTGCAGATTTGGTCACAAATTCAAAGAGAATTTCAAATTATCTTAAAATATATATAGATGGTACAGAGACAGGTGTGTTTTGTGTGTACTGGGTCTTTAAAAGCAGAGTTTAATGTGTTGACACATTTCTAAAGTATTATCAGTGATGTTTTTTGATGTGATGTTTTTTTAAAGTGTTCATTATCAGAACACATGGAGCCTCTAAGGGTTGATTGTAAGTTCCATATCAGATGTTCTGATGCGTTTGAGTGTGATTCTATCAAGTTTTTCTATGAGTTGAATTTTAACCATGTAATTATTTTCTAATAATGTTGGTAGAGTAATAATAATGTTAAATTTAGGCAGCTTTGTGATCATTTTGAGGTTAACACTTAATGTCTATGAACATATCAAAGAGGAGAAAGGGAAGACGGTAGCATTTAAAAGGTTAGACACACCAGTCAAACTTATTCAGATCTAAATGGTGTGTGTGTGTTCAAACACTGTGACACTGTTACATGATTAAATCATTTCTGAACAGGAAAAGATCAAACATTAATGTCGTATTCCTGTCTCTCCTAACCATTTCTACTTACCTGATGATTTTTACACTGTCTGCACTGTTGAAAATCCTCATTTCATGTTTTGTCTTACTGGTTTTTACTGGTTTTATTCTGTATATATACGTTTGTTCCTTGAATGTAAACATGCCAGTTTGTTTTTTTTAGAGGAGCTACCACTATAGTCTTATTATCTGCTGTCTTTCCATGTCAGTCATGTTTTCCATCACTTAATTTGACTTAAAATGTTTAATTTTTCTGTGTTAATATTTTTCTGTGATTTTTATTAATACTCTTAAATGCTGGAATAACTGTTACACTTGAATCGCTGCACATTGTGAGATTAAAGCTCAAAGTATAGAAATAAATTGATGTGAATTCTAATTTTTCTATTAAAAACTGTAATTGGCTTACCTACGTAAGAGTGTTGTCTTGGTGTTTTTGTCTTTTATGTGAGGGATAATTCAGCCTGTATCAGCAGGATGACCTCTGAGCTGGTGCTATACTGATACCAGCCAGGAGGCTGATGCACAGAATAAATTGCAGGAGCTGAACAGACACAGCTTCTATACCACTGCAGAGGAACAGCAGCACCCAGAAAATGACTGTGACGCACGTAATGGATAAGATTTTCTTTTGATTTAAAAAAAAAAAAATTTCATGCTTTGTACATTTTGTTCATTTACATTTTCCATAGACGGTTCTAAAAATGGCTGTCAGATGTTGATGCCTTTCCATATTTGTCAGCATCAGTTTATGTGCTCATAAAATAATTCTCAGCTAATGGCTAGCGTGCATAAATGATGGGTTTTATTAAGATGCAGGGACTGGGAGGAGAGAAAAGCTGTGTGATGCAGCAGAACGGTCACAGATTTTTTCAGGACACCTACATCTCCTAAGAACAACCATCCCACACAGGAAACACTTTGGCTCAAACTCGTAGGATGAAAATATTGTAAAAGAACAAAACCTTAAGGTTTTTCTCCAAGAAGTCACCACCAACAACAACATGACTCATACAGACAAAGCCTCGAGGTCCTCATATACATACATATCCTCAATAACAAAAAGATTTCTCTGTTGGGTTCAAATATGTGTCCAGATATTTTTGAAGGTATGTCACATGTACTTTGCTGGATTGCATTTATGTGGTGGTCTGAAGGGATGCTGGGGCAGAGTGGTGGTCAGACCTTTATATAGAGGAAAACTACACAACAGAAGGGCCACCTCTGCTGTCCTCCTACATCTAAAGGATAAGGGACGATGTGTTTGAGGACAGTGATGATCAGATTTTGCAAACCAGGCCAACAATGACCCTGACAAACTTACAGAGTGGGGGGGGGGGGGGGGGGGGGAATATGAGCATTAATGGAGCCATTCAAGCGATTTGAACATTTCCTTTTGAATTAAAAAGACTTCCTTGAAATGTCTTCAAAATAAAGCTAAAGTCCAGTTGCTTCAGTTCAAGTGCACTAAGTTAAGTAGCATATAGGATAACTAGAACATATCACGTCATCTTTTTTTTTAATGATCTGAATTCCCATTTTCCTTTGGCTTTATTGACAGGTTTACATACATGGTTGGGACTTTTCAAATTCTGGCTTGTAGAAGGAGCGTTTTGAAGTCGTGAACAGGAAGAACAGCCTCACAGTGTTGACTCACTATGACGTGATTGAGACAGTTGTATCTGTGGTGCTGTGTGTTAATGTCTGTGGCTCAGTTACATTTGACTCATAGCAGGACTGAACCTATAAGAGGATTTAGGACACACTACACATAATGTATTTTTATTGTTGGTCTTTCACAGTTTGCTGGGTTTTTGTCTCGGCTCAAATTTCTCTTTTGTGTTCTTGGTCTTGTTAACAACTGAAGGCTTTCTTCAAAATGCAAACCAACTCTAAAAACACCAGAATAGACCACCTTCCATTGACCCCATCACACTAAAACTGGTCCAGTCCTGGCTGCCTGTTCAGAACCAACATAAATTACAGTTTGTCCATAGAGATCAGGCTTAGGTGTGTTTTTAACGCTTATTAAAAACATGTTTATGTTCATGTTTTTAGTTTGTTTAGAAGATGCTAGGTATCACTGCAGGGATTTGATATTCTTGAGCAGTAGCTTATCACTATTAACACTGCTTTTTAAACTTTGCTCCATGCAGTAGTGACAGAGATGACCTTATAAGGTAATGTTAGACAGTCTGAACAACGCTCCCTTAGCGGTGACAGCACATGCCTTGTGGGTAGCATCAGTATTAGGAATAAGGTTAATCATGGATAAAATGAGAAGCTGATGATGTTGAACTTGTATCTTATTTGATTCGAACAATTCTTAAAGGTTTCTCTGATCTCACACCTGATTTTAGTCAGGTGTGAGACCCTAACCCTTCTGCAGAGCCTGATGGCATGCAGAACATCACTCAACCAGCAAGGAAACAACTAAAACATGCTGAATATGACCCTCAAGGACCAGGATTGGACACTACTGATTTAGGTGGTGTGAAAAATAACAGTATTATATTTTGTTTTCTTAGTGATGCTAGAAGGTAAGGTTACAACTGTGAAAATATGTGACACATTAGGGGTTTTTTTGGGCATGGTCATGAAGTTTTAGTACAAGAAGTGGGTGAAGGAGAGGGAGATTAACCTCATTCCAGCAGAAGCAGACCCTTGTAGAGTTCTCAGTTTCAACCCAAACCTGACCTGAATAATTAAGTTAATTGATCTAATTGATTGATGAGGCGTAAGGGTCCCCCTCCCTCCCAGGCTGGCGTTGATACCTGTCTGGTGTCATTGGTAATATTATTTTTGAACATGATTGGTTGACTTAGAGTGATTAAAGATCCTGTATTTGAGCCTGGGAAGCCAGACTGCTGAGCCACACAGGGATCAACATTTTTTTTTTCATCCTCCATTAAAGAAAAAAAAAACTCAGGTTTGGTCACGCTCGGTGATGTCAGGCCAGGCCGGGATCGGGCTTCAAGTCCTTCGGGTCATGTCGGGTTTGGGTTTAAGTTTGTGGCCTGTTGAGAACACTTGGCATCCTTTAGCAACCTGATAGACTCCAAGGGGGAGTGGTAAAAAACAAGTCCCCTTTAAAGCTGAGAATGTTCAATCTCGATGAGCCAACTCCTGAGGGTGGGTCAAGGGTACTGATTGGATAGAGGAATGCCAAATGAGCCAATGAGGAAGAGCAGCACTTATAGAAACGTTTGATAAAGTCTTTGAAACTTTCCTTTGTTCTTCGAGTTCTTCAGGCAAATGTGGAACAGCCTGACAGACTGTGTTCTGAGTTCTCTTTGATCACTCGAGTGTTTGTATCACCACTCTAAAGCTTTATTTAAATCTTTTGTATAGGATAAAGTTCAACTCCTGACTCTTTTCCAGCACATACACAGCAGTGGGTATTAGTATGTGGGCTGAAATGCCTTTTTGTCAGAAGGAATTTTGTCTGTCAGAGCCGAAACTGTTAAACAGTTTTACCAAAGCAGGTGTTTCAGATCTACCCTCTTAAGACTGGACTGGTTTTTTAAAGCTGTGGAAAAATCACAGGGAATTCCTGAACAGTTCCCTTGAACACAGCTTGAGATGATTGTGCATTTTTTCATTTAAGTGAGTTCAGTCATCTAGAAGATTCTCAGAGTGGAGTCACTGCTCCCCTTTATATGGATGTTGGTTTGGGCACATCCCAGAGGACTGAAACCTTGGAGAAAACCCAGGAAATCTGCTCTGCTGCCCAGGAGGAACTGGAGGGGGACAGCTGGGGAGAGGGATTTCTGGGACGCTCATCTCAAACGGCTCAGCGCCCCGTCAGGCAGCAAAACTCTTAAGTTTTTCTGTGTGTGACATAAGGTGCTCTGTCAGTCTATGTCTGAGTCCCATCAGTTTACAAATACACACTATTCATAAGTTAGATGGCCAGAGAATAATATCTTTCAGCCTTTTCTGCAAACATTTGTGAAAAACTTAACTGGATTCATTTTGTCTGAGTGAAACCAAATGCTTTGATATCAAATCTGATCTACAGTTAATGAGCAGCTCAGAATGCAGATTAGAGTGAATTTGCATTAGTGTTCATTGCATCCTTATGCAATCTAATAATAATTGTGCTCTCTCTATGTAATTATCACTGCTGGTAAATCAAAATAAAAAATTACTGCTGAGAAATGTGCAACAGGCGTTAAATGGAAACAGTTTGGATCAGCTGTGTGAGTGCAAGACTGATAGACTTTATGAGTTTTGTTGTGTTGCTGAGAAAAAGCCTAAATTCCATGCAACACAGTCTAGACTGTCAAAAGCAATACACACAGATGGAAAAACCAGAAAACAAATATGAAAAGTCTGGATAGTGATCCTCATACCACATGCAAAAACAGGTTTTAAAGCACATTTGGTGCAGAAACATACATTTTGTGCAGACCTAATGAGCTAAAATACCTAGAATTACCTGCCTGTAAGCTAATGGTGGCAGGGCACAGCCAAAGAAGCGTTATCATAGACTAATGACTCAGTGGAAGTCATCATCTTTTATAAATGATGTGTCCATGTAGAAAAAGAACCCAGGTATCTGGTCTGTGGTCCTTTTTTATGCTCCTAGTTTTATCAGTGCATTCATATTCTGCCCTATTTGCCTGCAGCTCATACAGTAAGTGTTCCAGTCAGGTGGTGGTGGTG
>SSNR01000076.1:985393-1002336 GCA_006937965.1 Callopanchax toddi
CGATGTCTCAGCAGCAGAGTGAAGTAGAGGGAATTAACGCCATCATCAGGAACCTCTTCAGCCTTTGTAGCCGTGAGTGCGAACCCTGATGTGAATACAAAACAGGCTATTTGCTTTTAAATATCAAAAGTGTAACGTTTCCATCAGCCTGGTATTCTATTCATGGACACAGCATTTCTGATCCGCACCACTAAGACGCCGTCTTCTGTAAATTGACCCGAACATGCTTGAGAGACATCGACAATCTTGGATGCTGAGAACATGTTTACTTTCTGTGCCTCTAACACTTAATATTTATTAGACACATTATGCGTTTCTGGCTTGTAGCAGGTGTGTGCAGTCGGCTGGGATTTTCTTCACTCATAGAGGCAGACTTGGTTCCCTGGAGAGAGCAGATTTTTTGGTTCCTTAAGGGGAGAAAACAAAGCTAAATGGTTTCCATTTACTCTGCTCTCAGATCAGTTATGAAGCCATCAAGGTTGCATGTGCCTATATAACCTTTTTTCCACTAGTGTGTGTGTGTGTGTGTGTGTGTGTGTGTGTGTGTGTGTGTGTGTGTGTGTGTGTGTGTGTGTGTGTGTGTGTGTGTGTGTGTGTGAGACTCAGACCTTGCTCTCCAGTTGGGAAAGCCCATGCTGTTACCCTAATGCTTTTCTGGGAACAGATATGTAGCTGTGGTAATTGCTTTTTCACTCTGTGAGAGTTTTGAAATGCTCGTGTCTCACCAGATCACAGCGACCTCAAAGCCACCTAACACAGGGAAGGAAAAACCTGCTGTATGTTTGACAGTTAGCCTTTGCTAAGTGTAGAAATGTGAAACTGCCAGCTCTCATTTGTTAGATAAATTTTCTGGATTAGCTCCCCCTGCTAATGGCAGCACATGCCTAGTGTTTATGGCTCTAACACTTATCTCACCACTAAATGTTGGAGTGTGTGTGAGTGTAGGTGTGTGTTTCTCAACAACTCTTCAGTCTACTTTACTCTAATTGGGCACATTGCTGGGAAGCTAAGGAAGAGCAGAGTCAAGCATAACGTTATGGTTTAAATGGGTTTCAAACATTTTCAGATGTATATTATGGTAAATGGTAAATAGCCTGTACTTTTATAGCGCTTTTCCAAGTCCAAGGACTCCCAAGGCGCCTTTTACATTTTAGTCATTCGCCCACTCACACAAACATTCACTCGCTGATGGCAGTGAGCTACATTGTAGCCACAGTTGCTCTGAGGTAGTCTGACAGAAGCTGGAGCTGCTTTACAATCAGTGCCACCAGCTGACCACCACCTGCAGACAAAGTGGGTGAAGAGTCTTCACCCCAAGGACACAATTATAAAGTAACCCAGCTAAAGTTGGGATCGAACCGACAACCCTCTGATTGCCAGCTGACCACTCGCTGCCACATTTTCTCGCAAGGCAACCTGAAAATCACAGTAATGAGAGCAACAGTAAGTGTAAAAAGCTACAACATGCTGTCTTATAATAGAATTGGAGGTTTTATTTATTATAAGAAGTCTTTTTTTACACTGATGATGTGTTTCTATTCTTCTCTGAGGTCGGATTTATGAAAGTTGTGATCTCTAATTTTGGTTTAAATAATGTATTACCTGTCTAATAGTCCAGCATTTTAAATAACACAGGTGATCTGCATATTTATCTTCATACATCTTCACTTGAGCATTTGCTTCCTGCTACTACTCGGTAATTTCTTTGTTTTGTTGAGTTATTGGCACTAACTGGGGCTGTAGGTGCAGCACACATATAAGGCAGTAATTAGTTTATCATTATTATTGTTGAACAACACATTTTTATTAAATGTTTTTATGGCATATCATGTTGCCCATCCCATTTCCACAGGCAATAATGCTGCTAAGTACCTGGTTAGAGGCACAATATTTTTAGCTTTCTTTCATTTTTTCTACTTGAGGATGAGAGATGCTCTTTTTATTTCTCAGTGTATTTTAAAATGGATGAAAGGACAAATAAAAACGACTGATAAAAGTAGTCCCTTTCTGTGAATGAATGAACATAATCACTCTGTTATTCGGTCTGACAAGGGTGAACTGGAACAATACAACTGTTTAGTAAATGATGTTTTACTCAATAAGTTGTAAAATACATCAGAATGAACCAATTACTTAAGGAAACTTTGTAATTTTAGGATATGTCAGAAAATAGAAAACTTTATGTGTAATAGATGTGCTTTTTCCATTTAAACTTTTTACTTGATATAATAGTAAACATGTAACCTGTATTTCACAACTACTCAAAAAGTATTTCATTATTGGTACTCAAAGCGGCATTCTGTCGTCACTAAACAGATTTTCACTTAAAGGGATACTCCAGCCAAATTTATTTATTTATTGATTTTTTGTTTATTGTCATATTCTTCATAGATAAGTGAGCAAAAATAATTTATAACCAGCCCAGTCGTTTTCCTGACCCAGCAGTACTCCTGTAGCTTTAGCTTAGCAGAAAACAATGTACCTGAATGGTTATGACTAATAAACCAAAATCTTTGCGAAACGTTGTAGGAATCTGACACAAGGACATACGTTTATGTGTGGTAAACCTTTATGTGTTTATACACGCTGACAGCAAATCCAAAAGATGACGGCAGCAAATTATGAACAAATTACTACATTTTTAACGTCCTCACACTTTTAGTTTTAGACTAATGTAAAGTCCTGAAACAGACCCATAAAACACTGCAGAAACATGAGCCAGAGGGATATTTGTCTACGTCTTCTTTTGTACTGCAAGTTTAAAATAAGAGTCTTTGGTTTAGTCTTGTTTTATCGGTTTTTCATCCAACACCTAAACTGACATGTCTTTTTAAAAGTGTTTACAGTTCGTAACCATTAGGATGGTTCTGTGGAAATAAACAGTCCGTTATGTGAGTCACACACATGTGTGAGGGCACCGTTTACTGCCTTCTAGCTAACCTCGGGCCAAAGTATACGCATAACACACATTCCTTAGACTTAGTTTGGATGTTTTTGGATTTATTACAGCAATGCCCACACACACACACACACACACGCACGCACGCACACACACACACACACACACACACACATGCACCACCTCGGTCTTATGCAACTCACAAAAAATACAGGAAACAGAGACTTTTCAGATTTTTTATTGAAAATAAATTGAACTTAAATCTAATTTAGATTACTTTTAAAATATATTACAAAAGGAGGCTTCTTCTGTTTCCACACCATGTTATGTAGGTCAGTGCCATCCATCAAATTTATATTTCAATATTGGTTTTTGGCACCAAAACAATGTAATCATGAAAAAAGAGATGATCAACATCATATTGTCACATACTGCTCAGCATGTATGCTGTTTTTCATCTTGTCTTCTGAATAATGTGAACTTTCTCCCCTTCCAAAGGCTAAACTCATGTACATCTAGTGTTGGTGTTTTAAAAAGTGAATGCAGGCAGAATGAGCATAAAACACACTGACAGCAAAAGAAAAGCATCAAAAAGTATCTATCATTTTCAGGCCCTTATTCTATTTCCAAACAATGCTAAAAAAAAAAAAAAAAAAAGTAATAAAAATGTATCTGTGGACTCAATTTGTGCTTATGTTCTGGCTCCCATAGCAGCAGTTTTGTCTTTTTTGTTGTTGTTGTTCATGTAACTGATAAATCAAATAGAAAGTTAGGTTTAATTAGTTCAACATGTACACTAACGCTCAAAATACACTTGATATTATCTTATCCTAAATAGCCCTTTGTATTTTTATGGTAGTTTATATTGATTTTAATATGATAAAACTCATTTCAGTATCAATTTATAAATTTAACCCATTAACCATCATGATCTGTGCCCCTTATAGTTTAGTTTTAGCCTCAGTTTTCTTCCCTGTATCTCCTGAGTCACTCCTCTACCTCTGTCCTCTGCACACCTGCTCCTCATTCTGTCAATCAGCCCAGCTGCTCCACATCAACCTGATCACCTGCCTTCACCCCTGGTTCATTCAGTCCTGTCGTTCCTGTGTTTGGTTCTCTCATAGCTCCCTTTGGTTTTCTTAGTTTTTGCTGCCTTATGAGTCTTTTGCTTTCTTTATTAAAGTATTTTGAGTTCAGTTTCCAGTCTTGTTGCCTCCTTTCTCCTTATTTTGGATCATTACACCCAAATCAAGACATTGCCAGGCAGGTTCCTTGCTTGGTAAACAACAAAAAAAGCTAAAATACGCAAATGTTTAAATAAAAAGTTCAACAATATCACCTTAGATTCTTTTTATCTTAATTTTTATTAAAATGTATAATTAATTTACATTATGTTATAGTCCTTATTGCCCTGAATTAATCAAAAAAAAAGAGAAGAAACATTATCAGTGCTGCTTGCTGATTGCATCTCCTCGACTTGCCAGTCTCCTAAACCAGGTAACAAAATTGTGTGATTACGACAGTGAAGATGACTTCCTTTTTTCTGTCAATGCTGAAGAATAAATTGACCCAGAATGTTCATATTCAGGTGGAGTGATACAGCAGCAGCACACATACAGTAGTGTAGTAATATGGATGTTGTTTGGATGAAACAAACAGCATAAACTCTAAAAACAGCATTCTACTGCGTCAGAGGACTACTTCCTGCTTTAGAGACTCCTCACACCTTGAGTTACATCACCAGTGGGTGTGGTCTTTACTGTAAATAAATGATAGTACACCACTTCAATACGACCCAAATATCCCTTTGATATCAATCTGTTCTTAAAGCCCAGAATGACCCAGGTGTGACGTTTGTTGGTTTAACTCTTTCACTCCTTGCCCAACTTTTCCAGCTGTTGAAACTGGCCACCACTTTTATAGTTATTACACAGACTGTACCCCTACATGTGAGTACTATAATGTTCATGTACAAATGAAAAGTGTCCCAAGAACCAAAGTACAAACAGTTTTATCAACAGATGTGAAACTCTAATTCAAACAGAGGGAAGGCACTGCCAAGTACATGTCAAAATGAGGAAAATCAAAGTGGACTCAGGGCAGCAGCTGAACATCAGAGTGATGTTCTGAGCAGCAGTGTTAAAGGACAGCCTCATGGTGCCTTATACATAAACAGGGACTCTTCTCTTTCTCGTGAAACTTCATGCAGCTCTTTAATTCCTCGTTTGTTGTGAACAACTGCAGTTGGTCTGATCTGACTGAGTGAGCACTTTCTCCAAAATCAAGGGAAACACTCATCAGATGGGTGTTTTACATGTTGCGTACTTCCCATTGTGTCAGCTAATCATCCATGAGTCAAAATGACAACATTCACAGTGTGATGTTCACCTACTTTGAAAAGATGCAGTAAACACAATGTTAATGGTTAATTGTGTGTGAATCAAACAGATTGGTGCTGGAAGGACGGAGTTTAGAACATCAGCTCAATCAACCTGTTTTGTATTGAGAATAGTTTTATTAGGGTTTCATGACAATAACATAATTTTGTAGTGTGAAGAAAATGAAGAAGGCAGTCATTCAACCGTGCAACAAATTTTAAATACTTGTTTCTGAAACTGAGTAAAAAATGTTATTTTCTCTGCTTGATTTTCAATTTTCACTTGATTAGAAGCAAGTCGTGACCTTTACTGATTAACAGAAACTGATCTTTTCAAATGCCTTTTGTGAAATTGTTGAAGAAAACACCATCTAATGTATCAGGTAGGCTGATATTGCCTCGCCTCGCCTTCTCCCGCTTATCAGGTTGTGGGGGACAGTATACCAAGTAGAGAATCCCAGACTGTCCTCATCCCGGCCACCTCCACCAGCTCCTCTATAAGGACCCCAAGGTGTTCCCAGACCAGCCTGGAGATACTGTCGCCAACGTGTCCTGGGTCCACCCAGGGGCCTCCTGCCGGCACACTTAGGGTGACCAAGTGTTCTCTCATCCCCGGACATGTCCACTTTTCATGTTCTGTCCGGGGTATTCGGGTGTTTCAGAGATTTTTTTATGACGATGTTCCACGTGGCAAGGCTGGCTTCAGAAAAGTGGCCGCAAACAAAGCACTTGTTTTGGTTTTAAAAGCAGACTTTGTTTCTGGGGCAAACGTGCATGTCTGCTCCGTGCAATGACCAGAAACGTTTGTTGACATTTGACATCTGCATGACCTTTTGACTCCTTACACCAGAGAGACCTGAAAAAGGAATATGGCTGGCTAAATCTAGGTAAAAGCAACAGATTGAGGAGAACTTTAACAACAACTGACTGAGGACCATGGCAGACTGCAGAATCACCAGTCAGAAAATCAGCAGGGATCCCTAACTTCCTGACACCTTGAACAGCTTCTTTTCCAGACTTGACACCAGCAGTGGTAGATAAACTACTGCTCCATCCAACTACCCCTGATCTAGGACATCAATGTGCCTCTGGATCAGGGACTTTCTCTCCAACAGGCCTCAGGTGGTGAGAATAGGA
Source organism: Callopanchax toddi (assembly GCA_006937965.1). Lineage (NCBI taxonomy): Eukaryota > Metazoa > Chordata > Actinopteri > Cyprinodontiformes > Nothobranchiidae > Callopanchax > Callopanchax toddi. The sequence goes on from SSNR01000076.1 coordinate 991,807, forward strand.
GCATCCACCCTGATTCTGAACAGAGACACACTACAGCACTGTGTGCTCAGTCCAGGTCTCTTCTCATGATTCACCCATGACTACACAGCCATCCACTCCTCAAACATGGTTCTGAAGTTTGCAGACAACACCACCGTAGAGGGTCTCATCACAAACAATGATGAGACCCACTAGAGAGAGGAGATCTGGTGGATGTGCGCCTCTGATTATAATCACATTTCTAGATGATCAGAAGAAACTTCACATGGTTTTTGTCATTAAAGGTTTTTAAAACAAATATTAATGATCAGTTATTTTGTTTGTAGTTTCTGTTTATATAATTTTACTTTTATGCTTCTATTGTTCAGTAACTTTGGGCATTTGATCAAAGCGTTCAGGTTCAATGGATGCAAATGTGATGTTGGCTGATTTGCATTTGTAGCTGAAGAAGTTCTGAAAATCGAGCCAGAAATTCATGTGTGAGAATAATTCTGGCAATGACTTTAACATTCAGGTGATGAATACATAGATCAAGGAAGCAATAGGTAGCATGCAGTGGATGAATAATGTATATTTGAAAGATTAATTTTTTAAAGATGACCTTCTCAATCAGGTTGTGTGTTTTGATGTAGTATCAGCAGTTTGCACTGCTGCTCAGTCAGGCTGAACTCATCTTTCCATCAACGTCAATTAGATAACGGCCAATTCAGAGGAAATGAGGCTGCACCGTCTGCACTGCGGTAGAGTGAGCAGCAGCTTTGTTTTTAAGTGCATGAGTGAAAGAGAGGTGTGTTTTTCTGCCACTTGGAGTGAGAGTGTTGATTTTTTTGGTCTCTATTCCTCTTGTAGGGTAGAGTAGATGAAGCCTTTGTGTGGATCTCAAGGTGCGATTGTAAAATTAGCAATAATTTTTTCTTCTTAGCAGGAATAAAATAGAGGCATTATGCAGTGAATTTGCACCTTATGTATGCCTAGAGTGTTTTTCTATGATAAAAGTAGTTTATTATTTTTGATAAAGGACATTTATGAATAATTTTTATCATCTGATCACTATGTAGTTAGCTTTGAATATAAAACCCCAGCTGACAGATTTTTTTACTATCTTTGTGCATTGGCAGTTCTTGTCATAAGCATCTGTGGAAAGGGCCAATTATATTTCTTTATTACTGTTATATTGTTACACAATTACATAAAATAATACATAAAATACCAGACATCAAATTAAAACTCATTATTTTATCATTGTTATTGATAAAAGCCAATAAAAAGTAAATTTCATATAAAAACTCCATATTTAATTGATTGTCATTTCATAATTCAGGGTTTAATTATGATTCTGAAAATTGTACATCTTCAAGGCCAACTTTGCACTCAGAACATGATTTCAAAATGAGACAAAAAGTTAGGGTTAGGGTCATTAGTGTCACTGTTGGCCTGGTCCACATGGAAGATGTTTCAGTTACCTGCATCAGAACCAATTCACACCTTCATCCATAAAACCAAACCATGTCTCACCAGCAGCTAGGAAGTAACAGAGCATATTTTCTGGTATGTTAAGCTCATTTTATTCAATTGAAACCCGGCAACTGAATCTACTCACAATGCAAATGAACTATTTTAGGTTTTGGACAAGCTTCTAGCCTTCCAATGCCAGTATGTCAGCTGATATTACTCACCTCTATTCTACTTTGCTGTTTTTCTTTTGCCTTCCAGATCTTGTCAGACTTTATTTTTTAATATGGCTACATATTTAAGGACAAGTCTCATATATGCAGGCTCTGGTTGAGTAAAACATGTAGATGTTTATTTTCTCCATGCAGCCTTTTGAACAGTTGAAGGAATCTTTATTGTTTGATTTTTTTTTTGCTGTTATTTGTTCACGTTGATCAGGTGCTAATATGAGCTGTAAACAGAGGCTGTCTCAGAGCCTGATTGATGTTTAGAGCACAAGCCATTGAAAAAAATGGCTTGCGATCTACAGGAGTTAAACAGATATCCTATCAAAGCCAGTGCCTTTCTTAAATTTTAATTTAAATTTAACAAAAAGAAGCAGCAAGTAGGTGTTTAAACACTAAACCAGCATGGTGGAATCAGATAGTTTCCATCATTATCCTGTCAGAGCTGTTTACTCTTCTATCTTCACTCTAACTTGGTTCTTTGACTGATTCTGTAGCCGGCTCAGAGGCACTGATTAACTTCACCCCTTCGTTTAGTTTTGGTCATTTTTTACACGACATCATGCAGAATGAAGACTTATCAAGGCTTGCTTGAGAAGCGATGTGTGACGAGAGCTTATGGGTGAGTTTTAGCACTAAACATAAAGTCAAGCTGAAGCTAATCGGATTATAATATATTACCACATACAGTATTACACATCAATTGACCCGAGAGGAGCGTGAATGCCTGAGTCAGACTTTACAGCAGCTGTCGGGGTGTTTAACTCCAAACTGCAAACAGACTGACTGCAGCCTAGAGCAGAGCATGATGTAGGAATATCAGCTGTTTGTGACATTTTCTACAAGGACGAGCGGCAGGTGATGGGAAATGTTACAACAAACTGTCAAACTTGACAAAAGATCCATTTGCTTTTGTTCTGTAAACAAAATGTCTAGACAGTTGTTTTTTTTTAAATAAATTGTGTGCTGTGCACAGACGCAGATTTCAAGGTGAGCATGTAATCATAGAATGTAACTAGTGTTTCATGTACTTTAAAGCAAAATCCCTATGTTTGCAGTGCTGACCTGGTGGAGTATGAATTTTAAAAAACATTTGACCACTGGAGATAGGCGCGAGCTCCCCAGCGACCCTCTGTGGAGGACTAAGCAGATGTAGAAGATGGATTGTATTTAGTCATGGTTTACCTTTCTGTGATCAGTCAGGAACCCTTTGTTTTCTGGAACTTATTGCCATCCTAACCAAATGTTCATCCGTCTATTTTTCTGCCTTTTATCAAAGTTCACTGAGGTAATGGATCCAGGTGTGAAAGTCAGTCAATCTATACTGATACAGAATAAGTAATGTGTTAGGAACACAGGCAGTCCACATTATTTACTGAAAATGAAAATGATCAACCTAATTTGAAGTGAACTGATGCAGGATGCTGGTCCAATTAGCTAAAATATAATTGCAGCAACTCTAAATGGACCTCAGTAGTTTGTATGGCTCCACCTGCTTAAAGCATCCTGACAGCATCGGGGCTCCTTATGGATGATGTCATGGGGTGTCTCCTCTCCATCACTGAGCTCCTGGACAGTCTGAGGTCAACCTGGTGGCATCAGATTGACCTCAACATGATGTCCAAGAGATCTTCTATTGGATTTAGGTCAGGCCAGCATGGAGGCATGTCAATCAATTCTGTCATCCTCCAGAACTGTCTGCAGACTCTTGTCACATGAAGCTGGCATTTTCCTGCACCAGGAGGAACCCAGGACCCACTGCACCAGTGAAGGTCTAACAATGATGTAAGGGTCTAATCCTACCTAATGGCAGTCAGCGTGTCATCTGTACTGGTCTCTCCATGGATCTGACTCCCAGACCAACACTGACCCACCACCAAACCCATCAGGCTGAACATTGTAGCAGCAGCATGGTGTTCACCACAGCTTCTCCAGACCCTTTCATGTCTGTCTCATGAGCTCAAAGTCAACCTGCTCTCATCTGAAAATCACAGAGCACCAGTGTTTTTTTAAGCAGCGTATAAGCCACCCAGTGAATTCTGGGTCTGCCCTGAGGTCTTCCTCTGTGACATGGCCAGAACATCTCCAGAAGGAGGCGACATCCTAATCTGATGTCTGATCCATCACAACTGACTCCCTTCAATAAGAAGGATCAGCGGCTTTACTTTAGGATCCCCTTGGATGATGAAGAACCTTATCTTAGCTCTAATACTGACACCACCCAACAGCAGAAACCCACTTCAACCACTTGTGTCCAGGATCTCATTATTTAGGTCAAGATCCAGATTTCAAGTCAGGGTCTGAAGTATCTGATCAGTACATCAAATACTGTGTTTTACTTAAATCCGGAGCAACAACCTTATCGGTCTGTTGGTCAAAGTCTTCCTCTAGTTTGCCATCTCTGGTGAAATGGATTCTTTCTTTCAGTTGATAACATGACCTCTAAGGACAAACCTTTTTTTTTTTTACTTTTGCTAGTATGACTTTCTGGTCTGATCCATTGTTCATGACTGTTTCAAAGGCCACACAGCTCCTCCTGAATCTAAGGTTCAACTGGTCAGATTCCCTTTCCAGTTATATTTTCCCAGGGAGTCCTGAGCTGTGTGATCCCCTCCACTGGGATTGCACTACATTTCATTTAATTTCAGCATTGTTTCTAGTTCTGTCCCACTCAAAATGTGTCATGACTGTATTTGGCAACAATTGCCCTTGTTTGCCACAACAGAGTCTCCAGTTAGGAGACTGGGCTCAAACTCTTGTCTTTTCTATCAAACTCCATTATAAACCATCTTTTTATGGGCCTTTCTTTTGCATACACAGAATGTGTGTAATGAGTTAATCTGCAAATTTTTTTTACCCCTGAAAGGCTGTGGTTTCCTTACATTTTGTCAGGGATCACTGAGTTATTGTGTTTGCAAAGTCCTGAGTCCAGTATGCTGCCTGTGTGAAAATATAGGGAGGAAGAAAATCCAAAGATTTATTCATGGAAACAAAGAGTTTAATTGTATAATTTGCACTACAAAAAACACAATCCATATGCTGAGCACTGAAGCCAAAACAAAACATTCGTATGTTGCATTCCAAACAGGAGAGACCAAAAGACAAGAAAATCATAAATTTTTTTCCACATCTTTTTATATCACAATTCCATAGTTTAAAACAGCTCACAAAGCAAGCAATGCAAACTGAAATTAGCATTATTGTTTAAATGAATGAGCAAACAAAAACCTTTAAATGGAACTGGGTATACACTAAGAGGAGAACTGCTGTTTGAACAGTTAGTAGTTTGTGCAAAGTGCCTTTAAACATTCCTGAATAAAGCTTTTATTGTGAAGTCACTGCATGATAAAGTGTCTAAAGTTTTAGATTTTTCAAATTACAGGATGGATCTTTTATGATCTGCTAATTTCAGTGAAAGTTCTTTGTACAAGAGGTGTCAGTTTATCCGATAACAGCAGCAGCATGTAGGACGGCAATAAATAAAATAAATGCAGATACATGTGGAGGGAAAAGTAAAAACTCATGAATGATGTCATGTTTTAAACAAGTGCTTTTTATTTAGTGCTGTCAAAGTATATTTTGATGGTTTGTTGATTAGTTTTGTTTCTACAGTGGATTTCAAATCCAGGCTTAGGTTTGTCTATTTCTAGAAGTACAGGAAAGTAAATAATACTCTTTTTAACAGTGGGTCTAATTTGTTGGTTTCCAGAAAAGTTCATTCTCCAGTCATCTGAACTCAGACACATTTTAATGAAAATATTAGGATTTCTTTTTGTTAAATGTAAAAAAAAAATATTAAATCCTTTCATTTATTAAGCATTGTTTTAATTATCAATTGTTTTTAAGGAAAAGAAGAAACATTTTTGGATATCACTGTAATTTAAGAATGTTTTACTTTTTCTTTGTAAATATACTTAAAAAAAACTAAATGCATTTATTTTAACTCATTAAAGGTGATATAGGTAATTTGCAAAACAAATTAGCTTAAAACAATTTTTTTCATGCCTCTTCATGTTCTAACATACTGTAGTACAGCTATAAATATTTTGGCGATTTAAAAATAATGAAAGAAATCAATAAGGTGGTTCCCTCGCAGTTCTCTAAAAACCTCAGCCAATCACACGTTTCGGAGTGAAAGCAACTATTGGACAATCCAGCTGTCTGTCTCACTGAAATGCCGCACTTCAGCACTGCTTGGATCCTTCATTAATGCGTGCTGGAGCATTTTTCAGCAGAACATCCCAGAAGTGAGAGAAGGACAGAAACGGCGGCTGTTAGAGCTTCAATTTTAGTAAATACCAGAGAAAAATACCTTTTCAGCTAGCAGGAAACAAAAAAACGTTTGGACGCTGAGAGAGGAAAACCCTGGGGAAACGTTTTAATGACTGGTGTTTTGCTCTCTATTGTTACTGTGGCAATGCGCGGTCCCATGTCCGGGAGAGGCACAGCATAAGGATTATACCCGAGGGGAGGGGTGAGAGCTCTGAGACGTGTTTGTGTATAACAGCTAGCTTTACCTAGCTTGTTTGAAAATTACTGAGTGCAGCTTTAAATAATTTAACAACAGATTAGATGTTTTTTCCTAAAGGAAAAATATGTAAGTATATAACCTCAAAATACCTTCATTTTTTTTCTTCCTCTTCCAGGATTATTCTGTCATGAGCAGGTCCAGTAAAAATAAAGCATCCTCTTTCTTCTCCAACACCATCTGCAGAGTCAGCTCCATTATCGAACAAACTCATCAGCTGACCCTCATCTGCTCTCTGGGAAACAAATCCTACATCCAAGCCCCTCGCTGACAGGAGGAAGGAGTCTGCTGAGTATGATTAGGTGGCATTAATCACACGTATCAGCTGCTGAAAGAAAAATAAAATACAAAAACTCCAGCATACTAACACAAAGTTAAGCAACCTCTGGCTGATAACCCTGATCAAATATTTGTTTTACCTCTGAGACTTGAAAAATGGTTGAATATGAGCATTTAAACACAAAGTATTTAAATATCAGTTTAAGATTTCTTATTTTATTCTAACTATATCGTTTCCTCGAGGCAAATTTGTACCGTTATACTCAAATTTTAAAAAAGGCCAAGAATAAAGCCAAAAGAACAGACAAAAAATTGACGTCAGCTCAACATTTCAGCAGTTTGACCTTTTTTTAAACATTTTTCCTTTAATCTGGAAGTACCTGTAGTATTTTTCTCCACACTTTGTATTTCATCTGGACATGTCCTCCATTTCCCCCCTGCATGACACATCGGTACGCTTAGATGATGTATACTTGTTTATATTTTCACAGCTAGTGGTCTTTAGTGATGGCTGAAATGCACAACAGGCTCTGGGCTTTAGTTTGGCTCAGTTAAACAGCTCAACAGGGACAAAAATCATCAAAGCAAAGTAAAGAGCAAGGCTTTCACTGGCACATAAACATCACCTCCAGGGTTCAGAATATTTACAGGTACAGTCATTTCATCTTCAGTTCCTCGTTTTTTATTCATACATTACTGTTACACCAAAACCATGTAAATCACAATAACCTGCACATCAAGTCCTCTGTGGTAAAACGTTTGTTTGTAGTGTGTTTCTGTGTAAAAGTTCAATATGATCTGTTGTTTAATGCTAATTGCTAGTCTGAGGACCGCTGAGACCAACGTTTATGTGAAATGTATTTTACAAACCTTAACATTGCTGTTGGTTTTGCAATGTGCTGTTATTTTGATTAATATTTTAATATATCCCTACAATCGGCCTATGACGCTCCTGACAAAGACAACGTGTTCATTTAAAGTTAAAAGAGACATAACCTCTTTTGCTAGCGTTGCATCATGTCTGGTAGATTAACAAGAGAGGAGTCTAATGACACAATGAGCTCTGAGAGCTTTGCAACACTTCTAAAAACTAGGTGTAAAATGTTGCCATGCTAAGAAATCATTAAGCGAGGGAACCAAATGATAAAGTCATTAAAAAAACTCCATTTGTGTGAAATGGAATAGAGATCGGCTCACAGATTCAGAAGTCATAACCAGTCCTTGCAATCATTACACCCTCAGTTCTGATGTGATTACATTAGTAAGCTAAATTCAATCTACAGCAAGCAGGTTACACTAAGAATAACAATGTCTGCCTTCTGAGAGATAAATAGAAAATCATTTTGAAGTTACTCAATATTGCTATTTCTCTCTTTTGAAGCAGCTAGAAGAATGATGTCAGAATCTATAGCAGGCGAGTGCATCTTCTGTGAGTGGTCTCTCTACTGCAGAAGCAAAATGTTTTAGAGACTCTAACTCCACACGACCACAGACCCACCAGTAAACACTGCAGGTATCAAAATGTGTACAAATTTAAAAATGGAATTCCTTAATCCTGCAAAAAAAACAAAAAAACTATAGAATTTCACAAAATGTTCCAACAGCTATAAAGGTTTTACAACAGAGTGATAAAGTTTTATGATGCTGGAATGAAAAGTCCACTCACCAGATGAATAGGTCCATTAAAGCAGGGCTGGACGAGCTGGTGATAGTATATCATACAGGGTTTGAATGTGATGATACATTAGCGTACATATACATTATGTTGCCTTGTGTTACTATAAACAGTGATATATATATGTATATATAATTAATATATCATTTTAAAACTTATGTATATCGCAATAAATTCATGATCTTGATTTCATTGTAAAAAAATGTATGATAATACTTTTACCACATTGCCCACCCAGATACCTGCCATTAGAACCTCTTGCCTGTTATTGGCCGACTGTTCCTGAGTTTGAGACGGCGCAGATTTTTGTTGCAAGAGGACTGAGGCCACTGTGGACCCCCTCCAGTCCAGGTCCAATGAGCAGAGTACAGTCAGTCATACTCAACCCAATCAGAAACAAACCCACTCATGTCTGATGATTTGTCACCAGGACTTATGGGGAGTCTGGCACAGCTCATTTTCATGTCAACAAGTCAGTCAGACATTAGTGCAATTAGTCGAGGGGGGCGTATCCGCTTTGCTGCGGATCTCCTTGATGTCATTAAGCGGGCAGTCGCCGCTGCCAATCTGACATTTAAAGACTTGCTTGTAGGCCTTCCTGAAGTTCTCTGACAGGAAGGCGTAGATGACCGGGTTGACGGATGAGTTGCTGTACGCCAGGCAGTGGGCGGCCACCCGCAACACGAAGGAGGCCTGGTTCAACGGAAAGGTCCCGAACTCCACCCAGAGATGGACGATGTGGTGAGGGAGCCAAGACAGGCAGAACACCACCACCACCACCAGAACCGTCTGAGCCGTCTGAGACACGAAGGAGGAAAAACAAGAGAGGAAGAAGCAATGAGAGACTTAGTCTACAAACATGATTTACTCTGACTCTAAGGATTATTTAGAATAGAAAAAAAGTTTTGGAATATTTGGTAACGTGTAGAACTTTTCAAAATATTCTGCTGCAGCTGCTGGGTTTTTCCACTATTTCATTCTTGTGCAAAAATATGACTTAATATGCTACTGAATTATTACAAATGTGTTATTCATGCAAATTAAAGTCCTAGAAAATACAAATGCATATATGAAATATAAAAACACTGAGTATATAGCTTATAATCTCCTGACATCGAGTCATTTTTTTGGGTAAAAATGTGTTTTTATGATATTCAAAAGCCTTCACTCTCCGCTGTCATGCAAAAGCGAAAATCTAAAATTTGCATTCATTTTCCTTGTAGTCCTGTTTTGGTCTGCAACCTCTGAGAAAAACAACTCGCCTGCCTTATGTGCCACCAGTTGGTGGGTAAGAGTCCTCGGGCTTCGTAATGAGGCTGTAACACAGCTCCCAGCTGAAACATCAAACCAAAGCAGCAAGCTGCAGATAAAAAGCTGCAGAGCTGAGGGGAAACCAGCTCTCATGACCTGGTATTAGAATAAACCTGGAGAAATCACCGTCATGTTGATATTTCACTGAGCAGAATCAGACGTCCTCCTCTAAATGTTTTCATCAACCTCATCACTATCTGCCACGCTGACTACATTGGTGTTTACATGCACAGAACATCTAATGAAGCATGAGTGAATGCAAACAAATAACCACAAAGAAATCTCTCTAATCAATATACACTCACTGGTCACTTTATTAGAACACCTGTTTTATAGATTGTTTAATTGTTTGTAAACACTGATTACGTATATTGTGTGGCCGATGCCTAAGTGGTAGAAGAAAGTGGCTGCTGTTGTATTTGTGCTGTCGGTCCTAGCTTTTTAAATTCTCAATATGAGGCATCTAGAAAGTGGTTGCTGGTGGAAGACAGGTTATCTCACACTAATAAAGCTAAGTCTGTAGACACAAACATCATCTGTATGTGGTAATGTCCAGGATACTGAGTATTAAGATTTATTGGGTTATTTGGTGGACAGACGTGCTGCTGAGCCACAGGCAGGAACATAAAACAGAGCTGAACAAGACATGGGCTGTTATCAATGAGCCAGGTTTAGCTGCGTTTATATTTAGTCATAATGTGAAGCAAATGTCACACTACAGATAGAACATCATTTTGTGCCACATTTGTTCACTCAGTGCTGCGATCAAACCAAGTGATGCTGTCCATAAGCATGCAGACAATCCAGCAGACTGGTTAGGTTAGTTGAAAGCAGGCATAGTGAGACTGTGATCTATTAAAATGTTCACTTGTCTTCTACTGATTGTGTTCTCCCTGATTTTGAATCTGCTGCATAGTTCTAAATAGATCCATGCATTTTACTTCAGTAAATAAGTTATTAAACTATGGTCTGCTGTCCACTGCAATCAAAGACTACAGAGCATTTAAATAAAATTGACCTTTTAGTGTGCCACCCTTCTATAGTCTTTGCCTCTGCCCCCCCCCCCCCCCCCCCCCCCCCCC
>SSNR01000076.1:1013128-1099151 GCA_006937965.1 Callopanchax toddi
TCGGGTCGGGGGGGTCGCCCAGAAAATTGACAGGTAAAATAGGGGTCCCTTGGAAAAAAGGTTGGGAACCACTGCTCTAATGAATCTATCAGCTGATTGATCGTCCAGTCATTATCTAGAAATCTCTAAAAACTCTCTCCCATTCATCCGGAGTCTGCCTGCTGGCTGAGCTGCGCAGCGCATCCAGCGCATTACGCACAAGTGTCCCTGCAGGATTCCTAAGTCTCAGAAATCACAATTAATGCACCAATAAGTGCAGTTTGTTATATAATCTGAAGACGACTGGATGAACATAATGGCATATTTTTCGAAAATGCGACATATTTTCATTCAGATTTAATTTTTTATTATTTTTAGAGACGGATTGTTGGTTCTGTGTGCGCAAGGGTCTACAAGTCTTTAATTGTGTCATAAATTCAACATTTTTCCATCTCACCAGCTGCTCTGACTGGTTTCACGTCTCCAACATGTGCTTACGCAAGGTCTAAAGTTTGCTTAGAGTTGCGCACATTTTTCCGTTACGTTTTCTTTTATAAATCCCAAATTTTGCGTAAAAAGTGACCTACGCAACTTTTTGGCCCATTTTGTGCGTAAGCAAGTTTTATAAATGAGCACCCTGGACTGTAAATCAGACAGCGACTGAGGAGTTTCGTGATTAATGGCTGGCAGAATGGAGCATAAATTAACCAGACAAGGACTTCTACCTGGAGTGGTGCGACAAGAATGTCTGCAACATTTGAAGGTGAAGTGGTAAATACTGGAAGGATATAAATTCATATCTGATCTGCCTATTCTCTCTTTTACTTTTGTGCAATGGATGAGAAAATGATTTCTTTTGACAGTTAATAAGTTCTCATTGCAGATAACCAAAGCATTCAAAGTCTGCATATAAATGTAAAAAATGAAAAGAGAGCGGAGCAGGGAATAAATCATATTTATTAATGCAATGATTTGCATATGCAGCTCAGTGTAAAAACAAGCTATTCAAAGCAAGGGTGATGTAGCATACCTATTAGCAGCAGCTGCAGGCTGTGCTAACAACGTGTTCCGACTTGTTTAAATTGGCTTTGGTTTCAGAGGCGTAATGCCTCAACCTTGAAACTGGGAATAATCAAAGCTTTGGATGATATGAAAAAATATATCATAGCAGATCATAAAATAAGAGGGGATTTGTGATGTAAGAGCAAGAAAGAACAATTATTCTCTTTAAAACCTAAAAGAGCAACCTTTTAAAATCCATTCCCACAGAGACAGGCGGCCAGAGCAAGTTGTGAACAACAGAAGTCATGTAAGATCTCATTCTGTTTCACAGTCACAGCTGTATGATGTCGATGTTCTGTTGTTTTATGGTGTTGCTTTCATTGTTTGGTCTCACAAAGTCACGTATCTTGTGAGGGTTAGACTAACCCAATGTGGCTAGCTGTTATGCTAGCACTGGAGTGTTTTTAGCTCATGATCCCTGCATATTTTTAAATCTCTCTGTGCTTGAACACAGCTGATTTCTTTGAAGGAATGGCGAACCGCTCCAGTAGAAAACAATGAAGGCTGAGGAAATATTTCAACAGATTTAAGTGTTTCTGAAAACAAGCCAAAACTGCAAAGTAGCCTATGCCTTAAAAAAAAGAGATGAGTGGCCGCCACAAAGTCCAGAGTGGGATCAAATGGACTATAGTGTGTGGGATTCCCTCAGTGAGAAAGTCTATGCAGGTCAGGCAGAAAAATTCACAAAGGAGGGACTGAAGCCAAGAATCAAAAAGATTGGGAGAAAAGCGTTCTCAGAGACATGGAGTTCATTTAGATCATAGAAAAACATCTAAGAGACGTCTGCAGGGGAAATGGGGCCCAACCAGTTTGGATAAAGTCTGGAACCACGACTTTTGAGAGCCAATCTTAAATCTGATCCCACATGAAGCTGAGTAAAAGTATGAACCTTAGGTTTTCAGGAAAACACATCTGGAGAAATCTTTTATTAGATGATATGAGGGGTTTCTGATCTTGTTGATGTCTGGCCTTCACGCCCCATCCCAAAATATACTGAGGAGGGAGATTTTTCTTTTTGCTATGATTCATTTGTAGAAGTAATAAATGATGATGTCTGCCTGAGGGGAGACATCAAGTTTTTTCTCTTATTGTACAGATTTTATAATCCTCAGAAAAACAGCAACACACAACCACTTAGAATGGTACCAGAAGGATAAAGCCATGTTTCTACACAACGATAAAAGTAGGCAATTTATCACTCTGAAGGTGGTGCTGAGATTTTATTAATAAACAAATTTATTTAAACTTTTAGAGTTTAAACAAGACTTATGTGTATGGCGGTTCAACACGTACATGTTCAGGAATATAATTCTGAAATAAGGATTATTTCAATCATTTTAACACAGTTGTTAAATCCACAAAATATGAAGTAGAGGGTAAATGACTTTAGCAGGAAGTCTGAGAGAGAAAAAGGAACTAATTTGCAGTGTTAACATAAAAAGTTGAAACACCACGTTCCAGGGTGAAATGGTAATGAGGAGTTTATGTGAAGCCAGTGCTTCAACGTTGTGTTGAAAAGGTCAACTAGAAGGGAGCAGGTAGAGCATTTCTCTGAGACGGGTTCCAAACCTTTATCATCAGCTGATTTATCCTCAATCAGTCTCTCATAGCTGGTCATGAAGCTTTGTGAAGGAGTGGTTGATGCGTGGAATTTGGCGTTTCCTCAAGTAGTTCAAATTTTGGACCTAGTACATTTTAATAAAATATAGCAAATCCTTTTGCACAGATATAAAAAATATGAGGAAAAGATAAAGGTTTATCTGTGAGCTATTTTAAGGAATAAAGGGATTTTATTCATTTGATTTTATTTTTAACCACTTAATCCTGTCCAGGGTTGTAAATGTGCTGATCCCAGTCACTGGGTGAGAGGAGATGAACAGTCTGGACAGGTCATCCGACACAGAGAAACACAAAACACAGACATGTCTTGATGTGCGTTTGGCCGTCAGAACAGAAATGGGAGGAACCTTCTCTTTTCTAGAACACCAACATCAAAGAAGTCTTCTGAAGACAACCACATGGGTTTCCTGTTGCACTATACTGTAGAATATTGGCATGTACACATTTATTTTTATTATAAACAACAATTCACTAGTTACAGTTTTGTTACAAGGTATAAAAAATGCTTTGATGTGGGATTCCCCTCGCTCCATGCAACTTGTGTCTGTCACCTTGCTCTCTGATTGGCTACATGTCACATTCTACAGGCTGCACGCTCGTCTGTCCTCAGGGGACACCATGCTGTGATTGGCGCGGTCCTAACGTCCTTCCGAGCAGACCAGAGCTCTCTTAACACACCACACGTCAGGACTGATAGGATTGTCTTTAAAGCCATTACAGTATTTAGGGGTGTCCTTAAGATTGTCATAAAAGGAGAAGTGGGGCAAACATTGGATTATTAATCTTCCATGTGAACCGGTTAATCAGTCTGCTGATTTGGTTACATGCTTAAAGCCGCACTCTGGAGGATTTCATCAAGAGAGCAGTTTTTGAATCTAGCGTCCAAAGGCTCCTCCTCAAAACATCTCGACACGCGCGTCCGGTCGCGTGTGCGCGCGTGCACATGGCGCATATACTTCGGGCATAAACTGTACAGCTCAATGTGTAGGGTTTAATCACTCACAGTTCACAATCTTATTCCAACACTACTACGAGGGTCTGATGAGCCCTCTCTGTCCCTGCTGCTTCTGATATTAGCTCTGTTAGCAGAGAGCTGCTGCTGGACTCTGAAGCTGAACTTGACTCGGCCCTGGATGAACTTTCTGACCAAAATAAACGCGTAACCCTGTCAAGCCTTGCCATTCTGTGAGGTGAAAGGTTTAAAAATAAAAATAAATCCATCTTTAGCTGGGAAATGGGTAGGTTTTTAGTAGAAATGAGCTGTGATGCTGAGACGGCAGAGAAACACACGGAGCGTCCTGTACGACAGCGCCCCCTCCTGGTACAGGTTTGGTCGATGTGCGTGCATGTTGAGAGAATGAAGACATTTGAATTTCATTGGCTGAAAAATGTCGGCGGCAAGAAATAATGGAAAGGGGTCTCTAGGAGGAAGGAGGGTCTTCATCAGAATGACAGATGTTGTGGAACTCAACCCATAGATCATAGTTTAGACCTGAAATATCATTTAAAACATTTAGAAAACTTTGATACAGAGAAAAATGCTCCAGCGAGACGCTTTAATGACAGTATCACTCAATTTAAATGCAGAATTAAACAACTGTGGTACAAAATTATGTTGTGTCTCTGTAATGTTGTGGTTTGACTTGTTGATAACGACCCACGTCTTGTTCAGCTCCACTTTATGTCCCTGTCTCTGGATCAGCAGCACGTCTGTCTATAATACACAAAATCAGCTGATAACTCTCAGTATTAAGTGTCCTGGATGTGACCACTTAGAACAAAGTTGTTTGCATGTAGGGTATCTTATTAGTGCAAAACAACCTGTCTTCCACCAGAACACGATTAGAATACTTGAAAAAAGTATGAGGACGACTCAAATTTAGGATTAAATACTAACTAGCACTGACGACACAAATACAACGATCACCTTCTGCCAAATTCAGCTGACAATTATGTGATCAATGTTTACAAAAGTTTGAATTATCTATAATGTGCGTACTCCTGACACCTTGTTGGTGTGAAATTTCCCCTGCTATTTACTAATAGGATCTCATAGACATAAACAATTCTAATTGTTATTGAATATTTAGAAATTTAAAGTAAAAAGTAGCATTTTTTCTTGAAATATGATTAATAACTTTTTTAATTACATCTAGTCTCCCTGAATAATAAAAAAAAGCTCTATAATAGTTAGACAGAATAAAATATTACAGTGCAAAAAGCCAACGTCCTCTTTATGGGGTGCAGGGTCCCAGCCAGGAATCATGGTTTCAACCCCCTCTATGTCAGTGAATGGATTACCATATTTTCTAATGTATTGACAATCAAATAAAGTCAGAGAAGATTTGGTTGAAAGATTTTTAAACAATATCATTCATAAGGACGTATTTGATTTGATTTCAATGCCAAGAACTGAATTGGATTTAAAACACTGTCAAGAAAAAACGAGGAATGATTGACTCGACATTTCTTAATATTAAATTTGTCAGAAAAAAGAAGCCAGGTCTCCCTGTTTCTTTTATTGCTTCTGCCATGACATAATGGAGTCTAGTGACATTTCAGTATTGATTGATTGACTGATTAGTTGTTTCCTGAGGAATAACGTATTTATGGCAGGTGAGGAATTGAGACTGTATAAGAAAACAAATTCTGTTGGATATCTTGATGTGGGCAGAAACCCCACGTCAAATTATCTGCTTTAGTGGAGCATGATGTACGTTCAGACAGGGGAATAAAGATTAAATGGTCTGGAGGAAAAGGGTGAGGATTTCCTGGAAGATGAGCTTTTATGACGAAACAGCTTGAAGGAAAAAAAACTTCTATTAAAGCTTATGAAAAAAACCACCATATGGAAACACAAGCCTGAGATATTAGCTCCAGGTGCAGCACTAAGCATTAGTTTATTATACACTGCTATAGAAATATTGTAAAAATAAGGATATACTGTTAAACTTTTCATTCAAACATTCCCATGTTTTTAGATGTTTTTATCTCATTAATTCACGTTTCATTTAGATATTTGTCACTAAAATTGCTGTACCAGCTGACCTACCGGTTAAGTGTTGTAATTAAATTAATAGCTGGATCACAGACACTCATTCCTAAAGGAGAAGCTCATCAAAAAACATTTTCTTTTAAACTAATCTGCAATTTGATGAAAGCAACTCATTTAAACGTTAGAAGCATTTTCTTCATTTCCACAAGCAAATGTAACAAACTACATTTTAAGCTGCAGCCCAAATGCTATGAAATGATTAAAAAATTAATTATTGTTAGTGAATTAGATATATTGTGTTGGATTACAGCATCTGCTTGCAGCTACTTTCAGATCCACGGGGAGTAACTGAAGCGACTCTTCTACACTGGCCGTCACTTTATCATTCATATAAAATAATAACACAGATTAGAACGGTGATGAAGTGCAGCTTCTGAAGAAGTGGCCCTTCCAATTAGACATTACAGATGCTGTTACACAATTTCAAGACGATAGGGCCAAATATCCATTTTTATAATTACCCATGACCATCTGTGTTCTCCATCTGGAAGACAAACTAAAAAAACAACCACTGAGAACTGAATATCAGCCTTTTTTAAAACCTCTGCTTCAACACTGAGTCAACAAGTAGAGAGTTTAAAGTTCAGATCGTGTTCTCTCAAACACAGGGTGTCTGAATTTTGAAAGCTGTGTGATTTGAGGGTGCCTGAAGTTAAAAAGTGGTTTGAAATATTCAGCAGCCGTGGGAGCGACCTTGTTCTTCACAGATGTCGCTCACATTAAACTTCACAGGTCTCGGAGTGAGCTGACGAGACACTTCTCAGCCACACAAATCATCGGTTAAACACTTATTTGAACAAATTTGCTCCACTTTCCACAAAACAGACTGTGAGGCTTGCTGCAAAATATTTGTCATTTCTGATCAGCGTCTTTCACAGACAGAGTCCTATTGATTACTGGACACTTCAACTATTTGAGGCTAAAGATAAACACAAATGATAAACCAGCCTTCAGCCTGTCAGTTTCTCTTAGGGGGCTTTCACACCTGCAGTGTTTAATCCATTTAAATCCAGTGGCAGCTGGTGACATGTTTTATTGGTGGGGGGGTGCATTTTTGCAAGTCAGTTTTCAGATGCGCAAAAACCCACATCTCACCACTAGAGCAGGGAATGAAGCAAAGTATTTTCATCTGACTGAAAATGTTGCTGGTAAAAATCCCTACCACCAATTCACTAAAATGTGGAGCAGTTAGATCTAATTCTACACATCAAACAGTAAATAAATCATAAGAAGACCTTAGAATAATATCAATATAATCAGATACAAATAGTAATTAAAAAAAACAACCACAATGTGGTCACAACAGAAGTAAGACTTACAGGGAAAAACAACCTGACCTAAGTAAGGTCAAAAACACAACCTAATATTCACAATGAAGCTTGTACAGCTTTCTACTGACCCAGTCTGAACCAGGTGTTCGGATTGGGTCAGAGTTTAGTTTTACTTCAGTTTATTTCCCGCGTCTCTTCCACAGCTCTTGACTTGGGCTGGGGATTGAACCATGATCTCCCACATGGTGGATGGCCTCTCTTCCCTTGAGCCAAAGACGCCCCGATTTTGTGTTATCATGACCTGTGTTCACTTGGCCAATGTCCAAATTCTGTCTAATTGTATATTTTAAATGAAAAAATTCAGACAATTACGCATTGATCCCTGGCTGATGTTCTCAGCCTCTGGAGTTTCTGCTGTAGACAATCGAACCATTGTTTGGTAAACACTGGTTAGGGCTGGGCAAAACGATTATTTTTGTAATCGATTAATCTAGCGATTATTTTTTCGATGCATCGATTCATCTAACGATTCATTTTTCGATTCGATTCGATTACCGATTATTTCCCCATTATTTGACTTGTATAGTAATTTGACATTTGCTATTTTAAGTATCTCAATGAAATAAACACAAATTTCTTCATTTGAACACATTTTAATAAAAAACTTGAAAATAAAGTTTGTAGTAGTACAACATTTAACTCAAGATGTCAATCCAATGCTTCAATACAATTTTCATTCCAGTTTCTTCTAAAAGTTCTGAGGACCAGATATAAACACTGGGGTGACTGGGCTTTCTCTGTGGCGGCACCCCGACTCTGGAACCAGCTTCCATTGGACCTATGACTAGTCACTGACCTGGGCCTTTTTAAATTCAATCTTAAAACTTTTTCATTCAGGAAGGCTTTTAACACTCCGTAGTGGTGACTTTTATTCCAGTTTTCTGATTCCTTTTAATTCTTAGTTTTGTTTGTTTTTAATGCATTCTTTTATATGTATTTTTGCTTTTACTTAGGCTTGTAAAGCACTTTGGCTGTCTAGTTGACTGTTATAAAGGGCTATATTAACCAATAAATAATAATAGTAATAATAATAATATTGAATCATATTAAAACTAATTAATGGGGGAGAAAGACTTAAATGCAAATTTCCGGGGTCACAGACCTGTTTCTGTGAAACTAGTCTCTCCCTGCGGTCACAGCTGGGCGGAGGGGCGTGACGCTCCAGGCGCTGCTCTGAGCCTCCTGCTAGAACTCCGGTTATATTAACGTCCATTAGCTCGTATAAAAGCCCAACATACTACGTTATCTTAGACAGAAATAGATGAGTCTGGTTTGTCTATCAGAGAGATGATTATTCTAGCTGACAGAGAGAGACAGAGGAATCAGCTGCTCCGCGGGCACGCAACAGACTTGATCAGATATTGATCAGAGATCTTTGTTCTGGTGTACTAAAACGACCGACTCCAACAGCCTGAACCTCTATACGTGATGGCAAAACAAACGTCTTTCACCCCTAGTAAAAACTAGCGTTCCGTTGCACCCCTAGTAAAAACCAGCGTTAGTAAAAAAGTAGAAAACTTTCGGTGTTTTGTCATTTGCGGAAGCTGCTCCTGGATGCCGCTTGAGATGCTGGTGCACCGTCGTGCTTTTATGATCGGCGATTTCCACTTTACAAAGCCGACAAACGACTGATTCGCTTCCTTTTCTGTTAAAATAGTCCCATACTTTTTAACTACGAGTCCGGGTGGACTGATTTACTCACTGGCGCCATGTTTGTTTTGAAAGCGATGACGCATCGACGCACATTTTTTGCGTCGATGTATTTTACGCGTCAACGTCATCGATTACGTTGACGCGTCGTCCCAGCCCTAACACTGGTTGACATTTACGTTGCCAGCTGCAGAGTCACAGCAGTGTTCTCTTCACCTCCCGCTGTGTTTCATGGTAAAGGAGCGCTCATAGGTGTGTGGGGTGCAATTCGCGACCGGCCACCCCATTATAAGTCACACGCCCCATCTTTTTCTTCCCGCTGCCGCCAGGCGTGACACAAAGTAACGAATAACGACCCTAAATAAATCCCAGTAACGATAAACGTGTTCCTGATTTTGGCATAATAACTCATTACCGTGCTCGTTACCACAATAATAACTTAGTTACTGTAACACATTATGTAATAACGCGTTAGTCCCAACACTGTATATACCCATCGTTAGCTTACAGCTTGAAGTGTTTAAGGCCTAGGCACTCAATAGGTGGGTGGGACATGCCCTGTGAGCCTCCTATTTCTGGCCCTTGAGCCATTTACTGTGTCCCTAAAGTTGTCAATATTTCATCAAATCCACCGTGAACTGGCGCCGCACCTCCCACAGCACCTTCAGGAAGTGGAGCTACTCCAGGTGAGCAGCCCCACACCGCGGACCAATCGCACGCCTCCTCCCACACCCATTATATTGTCAATATTTAATAAAATTACAAACAAATCGGCGCCGCGTCTCCCACACTAATCCAGGAAGTGGACCTGATAGAACCTAACCTGCACCTGGTTAGACACCTCCCTGTAGGTGTTTCAGGCCTGTCCTGCTGGCAGGGGACCCCTGGACCAACCCAGGACATGCTGGAGGAATTATATCACGGGAGAGAGGTTGCTGGGGACAGGACAGTCTGGGCTTCCCTACTGGGACTGGGACCTGGATGAGTGGAAGACACGTGGGGCGAGTTTTTAAATACAAGAAGGAAAAATAAGCCACTAGTTTGGCACCAGTCTGCAGCACTGTGTCTGCTAATTTAACTAATCAGGAGTACTACCCTGATCAGAGGACTCCTTCCTGTTTCTAGAGGCTCCACTCACTTTGAGTGATGTCACCAGTGGGTGTGGCCTATATAGTAGGGTGACCATATTTTGATTTTCGATAAAGAGGACACTTGGCTCATGAAACACGACTATAAATATACTGTTTAATTAAAGAAGACTTAAACCTATTTAGAGGATACAGTCTCTGTGTGGGTAACAACCTACAGAGAGGCAAATATTAGCCACTAAAACTCAGCTGGAGAGGGATTCGAACCTATGATCCTCTAGTTACGAGACCAACGTCTTAACCCCTGAGCTACTATGTCCCGACATCTAACTCTGGAATATTTTTCGAAGTGGTGTCTGAAACTATATTTCAAATGAAACACTGTCTGTGAGAGGGATGACATCACACACAAGAAGGACTGCTTTATTTGCACCAGTTAATTTAAGTACATGCCTAATTCCAGTGAAAAACAATAACAATCTGGACGTTTTCATTAATCTGTAAAACCCCCGGACGACCCGACAGAACGTGAAAAGTAGATATGTCTGGGAAAAAGAGGACGTTTGGTCACCCTACCGTATAGTAGGTGAACAACTGGTAAAACGTCCCTTTAAAATTACGCTAAGATCTCTCTAACTAACTCTGGCCATTGATGTTTGGACAGCTTTCCTGCAACACAACATCCAGGACTTGAAGTTGAGTCATCGCTGAAGCTGTGACTCTAATTGTTTCCTCCAGGAAATGAGTTCACCTTAAAGCACCTTTACTCCCATTTCACACCATGGTAGGTACTCAAAAATCAGCCCCCAGAGAGCATTTAAAGTTCACCTTGTATTTAACCTTTTCAATAAATTACAAAAGGGGTTTGAAAGTGCTGGAAGAGACACGTGAGTGATTGAGTGTTGCTGTCTGTTCAACTAAAACCTGGTTCAGGATGTAGATTTGACGTACACACACCCTAAAAACACACCTGCAGGTAAAACTCGCATGAAAGAAGTGAACTGCAGAGTCCTCTCGCTTCCTGCACATACATTATTCATTTTTCATTGATTCTACAAGAGACTGCAACATTTTCCTGTGCATTCATCTTCTCCCTTTAATTCTGCTGTTTAAACACACATGAGACACACTGTAGGAAAAGCATTTTGCTATAAGATACCTTATAAATCTAGCTTTTAATGAAGAAATTAGTCACCCTGACAGTATTGTGACAGCTTCAGTTTTAACACCTTTATAATGTAATGTGTGTAGCGATTGCAGGTTTATCGCACCGTTTGCCAACCATTTATCACAGAGCTTCTAATATTCCCCCTGCGCTCTCTCAACACTCGGCTCTGTAAATCATGAGAGTATCTGACACTCCTGCCTTAACTCCTACAGTTATTTTACACATAGTGCAGTAAATGGTTGCTGTAGACAGTCACATCATCAGGCCCTTGTCACGAGCCAGACCTCCACTCCCCTGGCTTTATTGTCCTGGGGAGTGGGAGGCGATCAGATGTTAAACTGACCAGCTGTGAAAAACAAAAAAAACAGACTGATCGACAATCAAGCAGGTCACAGCAGATAGCGCTCCCTCCGTCAAGCTACAGTAAATGACCTCCAACAAGAATAATGAGGTCTAGATTGCCTGTTTGATAACTCGTTGGCTTTGGGGCACTTCACCAGGGAGAGCCAGAAAACAGACAGCATTAATATTCAGTGTGAGCTCTACGGAGAACAAAAAGGAGGTTTTCCTCTTCGTGACCTGAGGTAACAGAATCTGGTGAGTGATGCTCGTCCATCATTCAGTCTGCGTCAGGAATGACCGACAGATATTCTTATTGAGATCTGCTTTTTATTCAAACCAAATGTTGATAAATAAAGAAGGAACACCTTAAATATATATATCTAAATTATGAATAAATTCTTGCGAACAGCAGCACGGTACAGTCTGAGAGTCAAACGTTGATTCTTATTGCTGGTGAAGCATCACTTAACCCAATTTATTTTATGAATATAAATCTGTATTTATGCATGTATCCAAAGTGCTGCCACCAGGAGGGTTAGAGGGTTAAGGCCACACATAAATGATATGAATATTATCTCCTTATGAATGTGAATGTAACCTCCTGATACATGTTGGCTTCTTGTACTATAATAATTTATTCTGTTTAACTATTGTTATATATATTATTACATTTTTATTTCTATTAAAAATAAGACATTTACATTAATGCAAACAAACATTTTCCTCTGTGTGACCCACACAGGGGCTGAGGGGTAATGGTCAGTACATTTGATGACCCTCCCCCACTTGACTTTTATGCACAATATTTTTTTGCAGAACATGAAATGAACCTCCTGAAACCTGCTGACCTCTCTCACTCTTCTGTTCAACTTAGACCTGTTCATATTTTAACTAAGGGAGAGTTTGTTTATTTTTAAATATTTCATTGAAAACCTATTTGTTTTATTACTAAACTACTAATGGCTTTAATGAGTTGCAAGCATTATATTAGCCAAAATATTCACCAATTTAAAAAGTTTTATAAACATAGGATATGGTCCAAATATATAGCGCAAGGGTCTTAAATGTACTCTAATGTGGTCATGCTACATTTTTGTTTCTCAGATTAATTATTCGTTACCTTATATAATAGTGTAGATTAGTATGAAATAGATTAGAATAGAATAGAAAAAAATGTTGGTATTCAATATTACAAATAGAATAATTCAGATTTAATTGGTTAAACTGTAAACTTCTTATTGTTACTGATGTACAATGTGTTACTTTGTATGGAAGGAAAGCATGTAGGGTGGGATTAATTATGAGGAAAAAAAAGAAGAAAAAAATTCCTTTCTTCCCACTCCCTTTCAGACAGCTGTAATTATATTAATTGTTTTGTTCTCAAGACAATTTTTGGAAATGCTTTAACACCATGTGTACAATGATTGTTTTGTTGTTATCTGAAATAAAATCATTCATTTACTTATTTTATCTAGAGAACTTGTCATAAGAAGAAATTACCATGATCTCCTATCTTCCACGTTAAATATCTTAAATATGTATTTTTAATAAAACACCTAACACCCCACCTACACACACACACACACACACACACACACAGTCCACCCTGTCTGTCTGGACACTTCCTGGATGCGCCCCTGTCCATTCAACAGGTAATATTAATCTAAATTCACTTGTAACAAGTTGCTGCATGGAACAAAAACTCATACCGACCTTTTTCTTCGACGCCTCGGACTTTTTGGACATGTTTCTGAGTTTTTTGTGCAGGTGATTAATCACCTGTAGATCAGAAACACAGAGATGTCGTTTTCTCCTCTGCTCTGGGCTTTAGTTGTGCTCTAACACGCTGACCTCTAGTGTTTTCTTACCTTTGCGTAACAGAAGGAGATGAGCAGCAGCGGCAGCACGTACCCAAAGACAAACGTGCACACCACGTAGATCTTTTTGTGGTTCTGGTCCGGCCACACCTCCCAGCAGAACGTGTAGTTCTCCCCGCGCTGGAAGATGTTCTGGTAGTGCATGACGGGCGCAGCCATGGCCAGGGAGAGGATCCAGATCACCACCACGCCGATCAGCGCGTGCCTCGCCACCCGGATGGACGAGGACTTTCTGGAGTGCACGATGGCAACGTATCGGTCCACGGACATGGCGGACAGCGTGAAGATGCTCACCAGCATGGACACGGTGAAGAAGTAGTGGATGAATTTGCAGATGAAGGCGCCCAGGACCCAGGTCGGCATCATGTAGATGGTACTCTGGAAGGGGATGCAGAAGAGCAGGTAGGAGAGGTCCGCGATGCTCAGGTTGAGGATGAAGATGTTGGTGGTGCTCCGCGGCTTCCCGGGTTTGCTCCGGGCCAGCACGGTGATCACCATGGAGTTACCCAGCACGCCCAGCGTGAAGATGAGCCCGAAAACCAGCAGCGTGATGAAATTATCCATTCCGATCCCGAATAAAAGTTTCTGCTCCTCTTCCTCCACCACGCTGAGGTTCCAGGGCTCTCCAAAGAGCCACGCAGGATCAGACAAGTTCATGGTGGCTTCTTTCCTCCTTTAGAATCACCTGTACTGATACCAGATTCGCCTACTGCCGTTGCGTCATGGCACCGGGCTTTTCACGCCTGATGTGGCTTCTGGTCCGGCGTGTCTCCATGAGCGCTCCTGGATCGCTCACAAGTTGAGTTTTAGTAAACCCTCTTTTAGTTTTATGCAACACCTAAATGTCTGATGCAAATGATGAGATATCCCACTGTTCTACTGTTTTCTGTGCGTCCTGGAACAGCTCCGTCTCCTGTTGCGCGCCAGATGCGCCCGCGCTCCTCGTTCCCTCTGTCGCCTGCTTCTCTGCGTCTGGACTTTTTCTCTCACTTTAACGCAAGGGGGCTGGGCTGGGCCGTTTGCGTCAGCACCCATGACACCTCCTTAGAAATGTAGAGAAAAAAAGAAAGAAAAGAAACGCTCATCTGGACGCGTTTTATTCATCCAGTATTTGAATCCATTCATTTAGAATTGGGGTGCAGAGGTCGTTTATTTAGGAGCAGGAGGATGAAACGATTTGATCTATTTTATATAACATGGGTGTAAAAAGAGCAAAATACCATGAAATGAGTTGTTTTGAATAAATAATGTATAAAACAAATCTCTGTCATGTTTGTTCTGTTAGAAATTCAATCGTTTTGTCTTGTCAGTGCAAAACATCCAGCTCTGATGTCATCAACATTCATTGGATTGAGCTTTTATGTAAAAACTCAGATTTTTTTAAATAAATATTTGTACTGAATTTGGTAAAACACATTGTTTTTGTCAGGTGTTGTGGGTGAGAGGATCATAAACAGGAAAGAAGCCAAGAGACGGCTGAGCTGATACTTCATTCATCCCACAGAGAAACTAAGTTTAAGTTTCTGTTATTGGTTGTTCTAAAAAGGATCCTCTGTTGCAGCAGATCTGAAGAGGTCTCTGAAACCCTTCTTTGCTTTTCCCACTCCTCTTTAAATCTCTGATGGTATCATTCTAAAACCAGAGAGACTTTAGAGTCTGGGATCCTGCAGTCAGGTCAGTGAAACATGATGCTGCTGGGTCCTCATCAGCACTTCAAGCTCATCAATCTTATTCAGGACAGGATCTCATCTCACGTTCTCCATTACGACTTTAAAGTGCCTGTGACTCCATATTTAAATCACTTTATATTAAACAGGTGTAATCTTTGATGCCTCTAGATTAGCGTTGCACCATTATAACTCAAAATACGCTGTAATTATTTCCTAACGAGCAACTCAGAGATCAGAAGAAAGCGCCGCCTTCCGGTTCTGCTGGGTTTCTCCTTATTTGGCAGCCTGACACTTCTGCTGCAGCAGGGGGCAGTGTTGTCGCGTGAAAGAGAAACGAAACTGAAACTAAACACTACACGGTCTATGGGCAATGGCGGCGGCACTGCCTCGCTCCAGGTGTCGTGAACGTGCATGTGGGAGGAGAATTTACCATATAAGCAAGTCCGGATCACTATGACCTCATAGCGGGCTGGAGTGAAAAAAACTGTTTCAAACCTGGGTCTGAAATCTGGAAGAGCTTCTCACTAGCTGTACTAGGAGACAGATGGACGCCGTTTTTTGCTCTTTCTGGCAGGTTTAAGGTGAGAACTCAACGTTGCAACATGATAGACAAGTCAGAAAACATGGAAACCGATGTCATGGGACCTTTAAACTTATTCAGCCTCTTCCTCCACTTTGCTCCTGCTCCACATCTCTTAACTCTGGGATTTGGGGTGTTGTTTGAGTTTTTGAGATGTAAACCAGTTTCTGTTTAATGGTTACACATCACAATAAATACTCCTAAAGTAGAAAAGTTGCTTCACAAATCCTTCCAGCAGCTCTGAATTCAAACTAACAAATCACTCAAAAAAGCAACTCCTTAAAAAGAGTTTAAATGTACTGGGATGGTGGTTACTGGGACTGGGAACAGGTGTGTGTAATCAACAGGATGAGAGACGGCTGTAAAGGGAGAGCTGAGGGGGGAGACTAAACTAAACTAAAGGACCAGGGATCATGACAGCTTTGATCTAAACCATAGACAACAGTCCTTCAAACATTTAAGTCCAAATTTTAGACGGATAGATAAAAAATTGTTGAAACCATGAACAAACTGAAACACTTTACAAAAGAAAAATGTTTGTTCATATCTCTTCTTGACTGGAATTGATTTCAAGTGTGACATTTTCATTTGAACCTGATGATGTGAATCCACGCTCACTAATAATTTCTCAGTTCTACTAAACAGATTTTAGTTTCTCTGCAGATTTACGTCAGGAACTATCTGGTTGGTTAAATACGTTTTTAATTTGTTTGACCTTGATTTAACCAGGTAAAAACCCAACGAGATTAAAACGTCACCTGCACAAGAAAGACTTCATCCTCAAAATAAATTAATCCAAAAATTGGAAATGTTATTTTAGTCAGTTCAATCCAGTTTGTTTATAAAACTCCAGTTCACAAACCACTAGTGGTGGGATTTATGGCTCTTTGATGGGAGCCGTTCACCTCAAAGAGCCGTTCTAAAAACTGGCTCTTTTATGGGTTGTTTTTTGCATTATTTTGATAGAGAAATGTCATGTGGAACTATGTTTGGAGACACTCTTTGTTGCGACACCTACATATGCGTCGCTATAGCTTCCCCGATAGAACAGATGGGTTCATTGTCACTGATGTTGTTTATAATAAAGAGCCGTTGTCGTTGAATATTGCCTACCGGCCTCAAACTTCACAGTTAATACAAAAATCTGAACGGTTCTTTTCAAGGACTCGGTTCTCCTCGTTCAAAGTGACGAGCCGTTCAAAAGATTTGACTCGTTCGTGAACGTCACATCGCTACAAATCACAAGTCATCTCAAAGCTCTGGACAAAGAAACAAATCAAATCATTTCAGGTCCAGAATCAGGACAACAGACTGCAGTAAATGTGATTAATGTGTTATGAAATTAGATTCATAGTCAAATTATCCTCTTTATAAACTAACCAGCGGATTGGATTGAGGTGTGTCTCTCATTCTGAGCAGCACAGTACGAGGGTGAACCAGGCTCAGAGTGAGCAGCCAATCAATCATTTCCAAGTCTGGCAACCAGAGGGTCGCCGGTTCATTGTCGTTGTGTCCTTGGGCAAGGCACTTCACCCACCTTGCCTACTGGTGGTGGTCAGAGGGACCTGGTGGTGTCGGGGCATCCCCGCCTCTGTCAGTGTGCCCCAGGGCAGCTGAGGCTACAACATATTTTATCACCAGTGTTTGACTGTGAGTGTGACTGGGTGAATGACTGTTTGTGTTGTGCAGCGCTTTGGGGAGAACACTCTATAATAATAATAATAATAATAATAATAATAATAATAACTTTATTTATATAGCACCTTTCTCAGGCCAATGGCCACAAAGTGCTTTACAATAAAACAATTATAAAAACACAAAGGATAAAACTTGAAAAGAACATAATAAAACACAAAATAAAAAAAAAATACAAAATAAATAAAAAAACTCTCTAGACACTCTAGAAAGCGCTCTATAAATACAGGACATTTACCACTTACTAATTAGTGATGTATTTTATAGTTCCTTAGCAAAACCTCCTCATATAATGTGTAATCTGTGGAAGGAGCACCACAGCTAAACATGTGGGTGAAAACCCCAAAAACTATCTCTGCTGTTTACTCCTGCTGCTGTAAAGGTGATTAATCAGGCTTTCACAGCTGGTCTGATTAGATGTGTAATTTGCAATCTAATGGATGCAGCAACATGAACAGACTCTGTGGTAAATGATCACAGTTTCCTTAAACTATTTAAAACATCTGGCCAAGGGTCAAACACAACATGTCAGCTGTAACCAGAGGAAATAAAAGGAGCTAACGGGTCTCAAGCCTTAGTAATAGAGAGGCCTGGTTATACAGAAAAAAGACACTGAGCTAAGAAAAATGATGTCCTGGAAAAAACAGTGGATTCAGAGACATACATATCATGTTTTCTGTTGAAAGTAGGATCTGATTTAAATCACCTCAAACAAAGGCATTAATCTGAAGTTAAGGGTGATATCTATAATAAACCTTTAGGATTCAGAAAAATACAAGTGTGCAAATATTTTCTAGTTCTGGACATTTTTTGTTTTACCATTATAAACAATTTTTGTTCTATGTAAACATAAATTATCTGAATATGATTCACATCATTTCCAAATCTTACTGCACTCAAAAAACAGATTCAGGTCGTTCTTTCAAAGAACATAGATTTTGTCAGTTGTCCATAAATAAAATTAATAAACACCAAATTAATTAGATTTTCTTTGTATGGACTAAAAAATTATTCTAAACCATCAGAGACTGATTCTGAACACAAAATAAATGAGTTTGTTTGGCCACTGGGGGGAGGAGGAGCACACTTTTGCACATTCACATTTGTACACAAAGAAAAAAATTCAATTAAGCTGAAACATTTTTTTATTTCACTCCATGTAAATGTAGCACTTTAGCTTTAAAATAATAATTATTTGTCTGGTGAACCTAAAATATTTTCTTTCAAAATGGGATTTGTTACAATATCACAAAACTATTGAGTTGCACAACGGTCCACCCTCTTTGAACATTTTGCGCTCTCACGGCCTCCAAAGTCCTTATCCAGCGTCTGTATCACACAGAAGACAACAGATACAGATGTTGGATAAGAGAGGCCATCAAAATAAGGAAGCAGGCCAGGTGGTCTATGAACCAGGACGAGGTGGCCTAGGTCTCACTCTCACACCTGGAACACTCATGGGCGTGGCCAACCCTGCAGATCTGACAGGTCTGCAGGGTTGGCTATGCCCATCAGGAAGAACAGCTGATAATGACATGTCACACCTACATCTGTGACACTTCTGATGAAGACCGCAGACAAGAGTCAAATCATGTCAAGAAGGTTGTTGAATTTAAAATCATCAATTTAACTCAAGGACAATTTAGCTTCACTGAATTACATTGTATTACGTTGAACCAACTAAAAATGTTCACATCTTGTTAATGTGATTTTTTTTTTGCTTTTAAAGGTATTAAAGAAATTGTGTTTGACTGACTCAATGTATTTACATTGTCATGATGTATATAGATTTGATTGAACCAACACATATGTATTATGTGGAAAACCTGCTATCAATCAAATTGAGTTCATCCAATTACAAATTTCTTTGAGTGTGTTTGAGAAGAAGTTGCATATGCATGCAAATAATCTATAATAGTAAAGATAAAGCTGAGACTTTACTTATGACCAACAGCTATAACACCTATCCTCAAATCACAATCATGAAAAGACAAATAAGACCCAAATAACAAGTTTCCCAAAAACATTTGATTTGGATGATACATTTTTATTAAGATCAGAATCAGAGTCAATATTCTTCTAAAAGATGCATCTGCAGAGATGCAGATGCTGAACCGGTCTGTTGTGGTGAAGAGGGAATGAGCCACAAAGCAAGACTCATGATTTACTGGTTGATGTATATCCCAATCCTCACCTCTGGTCATGAGCTTTGGGTAATGACTGAAAGGACGGATCGCGGATACAAGTGGCTGAAATGAGTTTCGTCTGCAGAGTGTCTGGGCTCAGGCTGAGAGATAGGGTGAGGAGCTGGGACATTCAGGAGAGACTCAGAGCTGCTGCTCCTCCATATCAAGAGGAGCCAGCTGAGGTGGTTCAGGCATCTGGTCAGGATACCTCTTGGTCGCCTCTCTCAGGAGGTATTTTGGGCATGTCCTGCTGGCAGCAGGCTGCTGTGTGGACCCAGGACAAGCTGGACGAATTACATCTCCAGGTTGGACAGGGAACGCCTGGGCGTCCCAGCTGAGGAGCTGGTGGACCTAGCCAGGGAGAGGATGGTCTGATGCCCTCCCTGATGCTGCCCCCACGACCCAGACCCAGATAAACGGATGAAAACAAGACGAGGAAACTATTTTTGATTTGACACAATCATTCTCTGATTCTGGGTGTAAAACACCAGCCCAGAGCTTCATTGATCCCCAGCATCCAATTAGCTGTCAGAGAGAAAATCTCCAAACCCGCGTTTTCTCACAGCAGCCAAATAAATGAATGTGTTCGTCTGAAGGGTTTACTTTCAAAATCCATCAGGTGTGTTTAGCTGTACATTTGCAAATGTCTGAGAAAAATCAGTTTTTGTTTGATAACCCGATATATTTATACCACATACAGTATATTAGTGAACCATCACTTCAAGTTAAAATATTTTCTACAGTCTTAAAAAGTTTTAATTTCCCAACTGTGAGTCTCTCACTTGGTTTATGAAGCCCAGCTCTGCTTTTTATTTATACAATGCAAACTACTTAGAAAAAATGTACTTTTTCTGTTGCCATCATTTTGTTGTAGCGTCAGTGACCTAATCAATACTTGGTTGCAGCATCTTCAATGAATCCATAGCTGCGGATTGTCAGGAGAAGGCCAAAAACAACAAGTTTAAAAAACTCAGACCTGTTGTGTTTTCCTGATCTTGTTGTTTTTTTTGTTCATTCTAATATTATATGGTGAATGTAAAGCTGATGAAAAGACCGTTTTATGTTAAACTTGTTTTTAATTTGACAGGAAGAAAAACCAGACAGTTTGTGTTTGTTATTCTGTAAGAGAGCTCCTATACTTGTAACTCTAAATTCAACAAAAACAATCGATTGAATTTCCATCAAGAGAAAAAAAACTGGTCTCTGTTGAACAGATTTAAACTGACGTCAGGAAACAGCCAAGGTCATTCTCACTGCATTCCTACAAGAAGTCCAGATTCCCCAGCTGAGTCAGGGTCCAGTTCAGGGTCCAGTTCAGTTCTTGATGGAAATTTCATCTGTGACCTATTGGGAAAACTGTAACATTGACATTTCACGTCTCACTTCACTGAAAATAGTAAAAACATTTCTCTCCAGAAAAACACTTTCACAACAATCAGCTGCCAGTCAGGCCGGCCTTAACGTTCATAGTTTAGTTGAATTAATTTCCATGAGTCTCATTTCCCTGGAGGACGTCTTCACAAGACTGGATTTGTCCACAAAATGAAAACAATGTGCCATTTTTATAATTGACCAACAACACAAACATACTGAGACTGAGGCTGATAGACAGCAGCTTTATTTTTAACATTTACAATAATTGATGTTTTTCAGAATAGGGATCATTTTTATCAGTCTCAGAATGAATCCACTCACCAGACAAACATCAGCGTCTGAATTGTTTTAGTGAGTGAAAGACTTTAGCCTGTGCACCTTGACATTTTGTTATGCCAAGCTTTCAATTCACAAATATAATATGTAATTATACGTTTATGGACACAAATAATAAATAATTGATTCAATCAATCCATCAAAACCTTTATTTAACCAGGATGAGTCAAGTTCAGCACCTAGATGCGTTTCCAGACACAGACACAACAGCACAGAAACAATAAGTGATATTAGCCATTAGATTAAATCCTAAAATCAATCAAATGCTAGAAAAATGTCCTAAATAACATCATAAAATAACAGCAACCAAAATGCTTAAAACCCTCCTAAAATTAACAAACAAATAAATAATTAGAAGTTTATGACACAAATAGAAAAATTTACAGAAAAAAATAGATTATGATTAAAACTTTCTCAAGTTAAAAATATAAATATTAGTTTTTGAATACTTTTACTTAAAAACAGATCTGGAACAATCTTTTGAAACATCCAATCAGAAATAGAGACGAACAAACTGGACTTCAGAGCTGATCACTGCCTTCACTTGGTTTTATTTCTAGGAGTTTCAGTCCAACTCTTCTCCATAACATAGTCTTTGTCTTTCCTCAGTATGGGATAACTGTGGAGGGATTTGTTGTACAGGGATGCTGCAGTGCAGAGTGAACTAAACCTCTCAGATTCAGAGGCTGTTATGAACATGTACTGCTGCTCGCTTTTTCTCCATCTCATCCTGTCATAACGTAATGCCAGAGCCTTTCTCTGAATATCTGATGTACACGCTGCACTCGAGCTGCCTCTACAACAAGCAGCTACTGGAACCTGTGGACACATTTTGTATGTGCACTCCTTTCTCTCCTCCTTTGAGCTCTACTTCTGCACCACATTAGACACATCTGAAGGCAAAATTAAGAACTCAATCAGGTTCAATCAATCAGGTTTAGGTTTATATAGCATTCGACCTGCATCACAGTAGTCCAGACGAGATGGTTTACAGCTTCAAACTGATTGAATCATCATCAGAATCAGCATCAGCTACACAACACTATAGCACTAAGGACATGCTGGTGCAAAGACAGCCATCAATTTCAGCACTTTTGAGATGTCTAAATCAACAAGTGATGAAGGTGTTCTTCTAAATGCAGTCTTATTCTTTATGTGGATCATCAGAGAAATGCTGTTGATTTGGCAGTAGAGTTTGGAATGCACTCCTCTTTTTGCAAGAAGAAAAGCACAATTTCTAGTTTGTTCTTGTTTAGTGGCTGCTAAAGCCATGTGTCCTTTAGTGAATTTAGGACCAGAGAACCATTTCCATTCACTCAAAGCCTTCTGCTCCACAGATATAGCTCTTATAGCAGTGAGACCCAATTTGAGGAAAATATTCCTACTTAAATAAATACCTGTGAAATGTTTTCCCTGCGACAGTAGAGTGAAATATCCCAGTATGCCCACACAAAAACAAGTTTATTAATCAGTCAGAACAACCATCATGTGGTGGCGCTAGAGAGGGGAATATTCCTTTTCCTTCACTTAGCTGAAACCAAAACTTTTCTTTTCATGAAACTCAGCAGTTTTAACAGAATTAATTGTTTTTAGGCACACACATGAAATAAAATGACTGAGAAAAACTCAAAACTCACTGCATGCAATGACACTTCAGTCACTCACTCAAACAAAAGGCTGACAGAACAATCAGAACATTTCAGTAACATTTATAACTGACTCAGTTGGTGTTTTCATGCAAAATACCTGAACTAAAAAAGACTATTGACAAAAATGAGAAAGTAACCTTCAAATGATGTAGCTTTCCTCACTGATCTCCACATATCAACACTGCACTTTGGGGAACAACACCTTTTCTCAGTAGCAGTTTTATTCCAACTTAAAGGCTTCAAGTACACACATCATACTTTTCTTCTGATGACCTCATAGGAAGTAGGTATAGAAAAAACATCTTAACACTCACTTCAATCTCAGATGAAACACTGACATCCATCAATCCGTCCAGCTTCTAAACCCCTTACTCCGTAGGGGTCGTAGTTAAGATGTTGCCGAACTCCGGCAATCATAGAGGTGGGGGACACCCTGGACAGTCCATCACAGGGACACAGAGACAAATAAGACTTTACAACCAATCACACGCTCACTCATGCCTAGCCACCAATTAACCTAAGATGAATGACTTTGGATTGTGGGACGAAACCCACACACACATGGGGAAAACTGCAGGCTCCACAGAGGACTCAGCCGGGAGCGAACCCACAACCTCTTTGCTACGAAGCAACCCTGCACCACCAAGTAGACCAACACTGGCATCATTTAGAGGAATTAATGGGAGAACTGGGTCAGTTTTTGTCTCTTTGAAGAGGCTCAGCATCTGAAGTTTTAGTAAATAGATCAACTTTGAGGTCATGTTCACAACACTTCCCTGAGGCTTTATCTTCAAAATAAAAGAATTCACTCTGTGTGTCACACCGGCCTTTTGTCAGTCACATATCAAACTCCACAGGTCTTCTTCTGTGGTGTGAAACACTACATGTCAAACAGCATTGCAGAACATTGTTGCAGGAATGTGAATGGATGTGTCTTTATTTTGTTCTTGACGGGTTTTTTTTACCCAGGTAAAACCTCACTGAAAACAGGGTCCCACCAGTGGAGAATCACTGATTTAAAACATGCAGGTGTTTTCGATTCCTTCTCTGTTTTCAGAGTCAAACTAAGCTAAAACAGCTTCAACTCTATCTTTGGCTGCATAATAATGAGCTGGTACGTCTGTTGTTAAATCCACAGGGAACTGCTCTCTTTTCTTCTGCACACTTCTTCTCTTTACTCTTTGAATAATCCTAAAATGTGAAGCAGTGTTTGTATACCTGAGGCCTTTCTCCCAGCAAGCCTGGAAGATGTGTAGTGAAGTCCCAGCTGTGAGCTGAATAAACTGGTATTTTTTTTTATCAGTCATTTGTTTTAAGTGTGTGGCAGGAAAATATTCTGTTACGTATTAAAGAGTTCAGTAGATAGTAGATAGATCTAGTCCATTAAATTCCTCATATTTGGTCTTTGAATATCAGACATGACATTTGATTTTATACAACAGCTTAGTTTCATGTCATAAAAATGATTTAAACAATATTTCCCAGAATTAGGAGGCTGTGGATTCACATCACTTCCTTGTGCACACTGATTGTTTCCATGCCAAAAGGCACAACCCTCATCTTTGGCCGTTTTTTGCTTCTCTGCTCCCTCGCTGACATGCTTTGTAACGGTTCGCGTCCCATCAGACTCAGCTATGCTGGAAAATGGAGCGGTTGCAGCTTCAATGAGCTCTGCCGGCAGCGATTGCGATGAAGCTGAGAGACGTAGGTGAGGACGGGTCAGGGAGGAATAATTTATTGCTTTCTGCTCCTGTCAGACTTTCAAAAGCCCACGAGTGCATCTCTCTGCCTCCCAGCAAACAGAACCAACACAATTGGATGGACGGCATGCAGAATAGAGAACGTGCACATCTCAGCAGCCATTCATCCATTCAGACATGATTAGATCTCATGTAACCTCTAAAACGGTCAGTTTCATTTTTATTAAAAGGTCAGACGGAGTAACCAGGACAAAGCAAATAGATGGAATGAATGTTCTTCTGTTAAATAGTTCTATATTGTGTCTTGTATTGACATTTTGTGTGTTGCATAGACATTTTTATAAATTGGCCCATTTCATGTCATTTTATTCATTAATCTTTATGTCTGGACAGATTATGTGAGTATATTTAGGGTCTCTTTCTTGTTGTAGAATAATAAAAAAGGAACCCAGGAGCTGGAGCTTCAGAGTCAAATCTTGATGAAATGGCCCTTAATGTAATTTAGCCTGGTGTGACAGAACTACAGAAATCTACAGTGGAAAATATGGTGGTTTTATCCATTGACAACATTTTCCTTGCTCCTCTTCCTGTCCAAGTACAGACACATATAACACATTCTTTACAAAAGTTGGAGACTTTTATGGTCTTTGCGGGGTTTGGTGAGGATCTCAAGCATGTCTCAGGAATGCAGTGGATCAGGGTCCTGGGTGGAGCATGGTGGCAGTGTATCAATGGGGTCCACACACTGGCATGAATTGTTTGTCAAGAATTTGAAGCAGGACTAGCCACCTAAAATAAATGGCTCAAGTCCCTCATCAGCAGGTCATTCAGCTCTGTAGAGGTCTGGTAACGAGCCATTGATTTGATTCAGGTGTGTTGGAGAAGGGATGCGTCTAAAAGTTCAGGACAGTAGCTCTCGACCTGGGACCTCATGGTGTAGACTGTCAAGATCTGGCACTGGTGAAGCTTCTGCCAAGCTCATGAAACAGGTGAGTAATTAGTGCTGACTAAGCAGGCCTGACTGGCTGAGAGCTCCATCTGGAGGCAGCACAGAGAACTGCACAGGAAGTTCACATCGTTATCCAACAGAAATATTAGGTATTCTTTCTGGATCTAACTCCTGAATGCACTAAAATTGCCCCATTTAGCTGCTGTTGGTGATATTTACACTCATAAATGACCAAATAATTATATGTAATAAATGCATGTTCTCAACTTTACAGAGGTGTAAAGATTTATAAAATAATAGAACTGCTGTAAAACTTTGGAGGTTATAGCTGTTTTGGGACAGAAGCAATGCATTTTAGTCTTGGGTTGTGTTCAGCCTAGTTGATCAGTTCTGAATGATAAAAAGCTCTTTCTCCAAACTAAGGCCATTCTATAAGAGGTAAACTAGTACCTTAATTAAGACTTTCACACAGAATCACATCTATAAAGGGCTGAAACATCAATAAACATCTTTTATTCAGTTTTTATTAAAGATGTTTTGAAAAAAGAACAACACTAAAATCCAGCTGGGTGTGAAACCCGTTCATGAGTGAGAAGGTGTTTCTGTGTATTCAGGTCATGCAGACTGTTTCTATGCCAGTCACTAATTCCCTCCCTGAACATTTGCTATGAAAATAATGAGAACATTGTGAGAGACAACTTGATTTAGGAAAGAAAGTTCATCTCTGTCAGTCAAATTGCAGTTGCATATGCAGCTACAGTATAAAATGTGAATGACACTGGGAGCGTTCCCTTTACAGTCATGCAGAGCAGAGGTTAGTCCTATAGTGTCTATGAAAAGAACGTTTATTTTTAATGTTATATGGGTGGTTTTAGGTGAATTTTATTTCTGTCTTGAAGATAAATGTTTAATCATCTTTATCAATACACTGGTGTTTAAAATGATAAGGTTGTTATGGTTTTTATTTGCTAAAAAGACACAATAACACTGTTAGATTACTTACTCGAAAAAGGTAATTAAATGAAACCTTTGAGCTGATCTGGACTTCATCTCTGTGCGTAGGACTAATAACATGCTGGCCTCCCCGTGTTGGACACTTTTTCACACTTTCTGCAGAAAATAAACCCATCTATTATTCTCAAGAAGGGCTAAACCCTTTTATCGAAATCGTGGTCTTTTATGGCTTCTCTGTATGCAAACACTTTGTCAGTGTTCAGATAAGAGAAGCCAGATGCACAAGAAGACTTAATAGAAACAAAATGTTCAAGATAACAAAAGCTGAAGGTAAAAATTCACAAAGACATCGTGGACAGGCTGAGAAAAAGCAGATTTAGATGGGACAAAATCAGCTGAAGGCTGAGAAGTGATGGTTTAAACCAACAGAGAGCAGAAGGAAAACAAGGGAAGTGGAATGAGAGCACCAGGTGAGAGATAAGACTCCTCATGAGAGAAAATCCTGAAGGAGATCCATCTAAAACAACCTAATGGTCAGAATAAGTAAATGGATGTGGAAGGTTTAAAGAACAGAGAAAACAGGTGTAAAGATTTAAGGCAGATGGACCAGTGGTAAGAAAGACAGAAAAGAATTAAGTAGGAATTCAATGAAAAAGTTCAGGACACATGCTCATCAAAGGGCAGGAAATCAAATTCATTAGAAACCTATATTTGGAAAAACACCCCTCAAACTTTGAGGTAGAAGTCAGACTGGTGTTTTGTGGCCAGTCCAAATCATATCTCTACCCGTTTCTTTTCCATCATCAGCGCCAGTGTCCTCATGTCACTGATTTGTTTAATATTTTGTTGCAGCCGCTGATGCTATCTCTGGTTTTTGCTGCTTTTACGTGATTAGACCTACAAAGGTTAAGCAAGGTTATCATTCATATCCACTGGGTTTCTTGGAGCTCATAAGCTAAAAGTGTAGCGTTTAAAATGTAAAATGAGCTGTTTACTCTGTAGAACCCAATATTTTAGAAGTGAAATCAACAGAAACCCTCAACTCTGAATTAAATAAAAGCAGTGAAATTAAAACGACCTCATGTCTTTATACTGAAGACAGAAACATGTTTTTTTTTAATAGATTCTTGCTTTCCAGTAATTGGATCTTAAGGTGGGTTTAATGTTTGTATCTTTGTATTTTTTCATATTAGGAGGGAAAGATTGAAAACTCATTTAATTAAAGCCTCTGTAATAAAGTTGGATCTACAATATTAATATTGCTGATTCAACAAGTTTAGAGGTTTAAAAACAAACAAATCTTAGAAATCATACAAACCCTGAAGCTGTATTTCTTGTCTTTTTGAGAAAGTTAGACTTCAAGTTCTGACACAAAATACTTAATAACTAAATATAGTCAGTTAATTCATAATACAATTAAATGCTTTCATAATAATAAAATCAGTTGAAGCATGTTTGAATAAATCCTTATACTTATTGAATTTCCTCCTTCTCCCGGAGACGCGATCATATATTTTTTAATTACTTTTTAAAAATCAGGTTTTTCTGCCTTCATAAAAATCTTTGTCTTCTTTCTATAAAATGAAAAAATAAATGTATCCACCTTTAGATATAATGTATTTGTATACAATGTAAATATTTGAAGATGAAAATTAGAAAAATATATGAATGAATAGTTTTAATGTAAATGATCCACAGCTAGGGGGCATCATAGAGATACTTGTTATTAAATTTGTTCTCTTCGTCCCTGTTGTTTTGTCCTAATTAAATGATTTTATTAACATATTTCACAACATTTACACATGTAAATTTACACATTACATTACATTTACACATGTAAATGTTGCACACAGGATGAAAATTATTTTTATTAAATCAAGCTTTTAAAAATCACGGTAAAAATAAAAAGTAAAAGTTAGTTGAACTAATTAAACCGACTAATATTTTTGGGTGGAAAAGACAAAGACAAACTTATTAAAGGCACTGCTAACTAACCATTCATGTTTTTAGACTCAACTGAAAGGAATAAAGTTAATCTGTTTATGACATTTGAATTTGTTAGAACAGAAAGATTAATTTTATTTTATTTACTTTATTTAAAGGACATGCTTTAGTAGAGTTAAAGTGTCCCTCTGTAACCCCTTCATTTGCTAATATCTATGCATTCTACTTGTGGCATTCATGCTGATAACAGGTCATGAATAAATATGAGATTGTGTACACAAACAAGAAAATTAATTTTCTATATGCATGAGGACTTTCAATTAGGATAATTATCTTCCGGAGAAATACAGATGTGGATAAGAGACCTGGATTTGTCTCTGGTGCATAATCACATCAAACATCCAGCATTACACAAAACATGAAGATGTCAACGTGCGTGTGTGTGTCAGGCCTGTAATTCACCATCTGTCCTTATCTCCAAACAGAGACAATGGACACCGTCTGAGTGAGTCTGTTTGCATCCAGGCACTGAAGATATCATGTTTGTAGTTCTGGTTAGCAGACATATGACTCGATATATCTTGGCAGATGTTTTCCACAATGCAGACGACAAACAACTCTTTTGTCCCTGCTGTCATGGATAACCCATGCTGTTTAGACCCATTACCTTAACTGTGACCCATTTCCATGACGACGAGTTACAGTATCTCTGCTGAAATCAGACCAGGGTCTACGCTAATGGGTTATTATTCTATGGCTGACAATGTTGAGTCATTTTCTGTGCCTTAGGCTGAACTTTGCAGTAAACAAATAACAGATTGTGCCAGCATCTAGTTTCTAGGTTTACTAGTTGAGAAATGTCAGCAAGCTAACATAAAAAGTGGAGTTGTAACCATTGCATGAGCCAGAAAACGTGCTAAAACCTTAATACCTTAGCAATATAACTTGAATGCTAGCAAGCATCTGTGATGTTCACTGCAAAATTCTGAGAATTCAGAACAGTTCACTTAACACTAAAATGATACTTTACTGTGGTCTGATGCTATTAACCTGCCTCTAAA
This sequence comes from Callopanchax toddi, assembly GCA_006937965.1. Classification (NCBI taxonomy): domain Eukaryota; kingdom Metazoa; phylum Chordata; class Actinopteri; order Cyprinodontiformes; family Nothobranchiidae; genus Callopanchax; species Callopanchax toddi. Next base: position 1,042,399 of record SSNR01000076.1, read on the forward strand.
TATCAGACAGGCTCCATCACTTCTTGGTTTTTAAACTCTCTCTTTCTCTGTAGCCTTTGATCCAGTTTGAGTTGGGCTTATTGTCTGCTGTCTGTATCGTTTTGTCGTTTGTTCATCTTTTAATGTATCTTACTCTATGTTTTAATATTTGGTAAATGGTGTTTTTATCTTGTTTAGGCCTTTGTATACTGTCACTGTATCACTTTGGTTGATTGCTTTTCCATTTAAATGTGCTCTACAGACACATTTGGACTGGATTGGATTAAAGCAATAGCATCCATTTCAGTATTGCCACTGTTTTGTTTGTTTTTGGAAAGGACTGTTTTATAGGATAACTGAACATTTTTTGTAGTTTATAAGCCCAGTTTTAGAAGAGCAATTATCAGGAGTGCACATAACTGGTTCACCAGTATGCATACGCACTAGATATCATGCATGCGTACCAGAACCTACTGCTACAATGCACCTTTGCAGACGACACTTTCCCGATGTTGCACTTTCGCGGTCCTGATGACACATCCCACAATCGGACGAGCTTCACATCCTGTTGCGACGTAGCGAATAAGTGCACGTGGCCTCTGAAGCTAGTAGACACACATGCTCAGGATCACCAACACACGCGCAGCACCGGTGACATACTCAATCGCAGCACTTCGGACACACACCCTCAGGACTGGTGACACATGTGCTTGCTAAACACACACACACTCGCAGTACCTTTGACATTCGCGCACAGCACCAGTGACACACACACACACACTTGCAGCACCTCTGCCATTTGCAATGGTGACACACAACCGTATCACTGCAGACGCTGCCCCAATCCGCCTGTCAATCTCCCGCTCCCTCCTTCCCTCACTCGTGAACAAGACCCCGAGATACTTGAACTCCTCCACTTGAGGCAGGATCTCTCTCCCGACCCGGAGTTAGCAAGCCAAGTTTATACTGAGTGAAAATTTTACTTATTTTTTGGTAAAAATGTCTTTGTTTTTATCATTCATATCTATTTTTACCTTGTTCTGCTTCTTGCCTTAACAGAACAGTGTCTGTGGGGAGAATGGTCTGTTCTTCCACCCTGCTAGAAGATTCTGCAGAGTTTTCTTGACAGAATCAGCTGATCTTTTATCCTGAAATGGTTCTAACTGCTAGACACCTGACAGAAACACAGAAGCTGAAACCGGACCAAATAACCATTCCCCTATTGGCTAATTCCAGTACAAGTTTTAAGTCCCGCCTCCTAAATGTAAACAATAGGAACATTGTCCTGATTGGAAAAAAAAATGCCCCTCAGATCTGTTTTTTCCCAGGTCATGCAATTCTTACCTTGCTGCTAGATGTGCATCTCAAAAGAGTTGAAAAGGTGAATGTCACTCATTTCAGAAAGTTAAACTTGTAAAGATTTTTTACACATGGAGTGAAATATCTCAAACCTTTATTTTTTTCTCATTATAATGATTATGGCTACAGATGATGAAAACACCTAATTTTATGTCTCAGAAAATGAGAATATCACATGAGATCACTAAAAAAAATGACATTTTGAACAGAAAAGTCTGTTCATTTCTCTGCACACAATATTTGGTTGTGCCTCCTTTTTCTACAAGTATAAAAAAATCTGTTTTCACAGTATTCGATTTTTAGAGATCTATGGTCAAATATGAACTTTTCTTACATGTTTAGTTGTATTTAGTTACTTGATGCTCTAAAAACACTATGATAATATGTTGGGGAGTTGGCAGGACGTTTGGTGTCATATCTCTATGACAGCTCCTGTAAACAGAATATCATGGTTTCACTTTTCAAAAGCAGACAAAGGTGGAGACACATGTTCTATCTCTGCTATGTCTATGGTGCAAACATGTTGAATCAATATTAGGCCTCCACCTCTTTCTCTAACTGACAGAACTCTGTTTACTTAAGAGGAAAATATCTTTACTTCATCTGTTTTTCATAGAACTGACATTAAAGCTGCAGAACATTGAACCACTTGAACATCAATCAGGTCAAATTAACTAAAGATAAACATTATATTGGGGGGGGGGCATACATGATGGTGCTTTAATATTTTAACTGATGCTCCAACAAAAGCACATCCCGACAGTCAAAGATAAAAGCAATGGAGAAAATAGCACAAAATGTAATAATATAGAATGTAACTATATGATTTCCCAACATCACAAACATGATCACTATGCAAATTACTTTATAGCTTAGAGATTTATTTTCTGATGTTTTTTCCAGTGAATTCAACTCACATCCAAAGAATCCAAATCTTAATAGAAGTTTGCAGCATTTGATGTAGAGATACATAAAACGGCGGCACTAGCTCAGTTGGGAGAGTGGCCGGTCTGGTAACCGGAGGGTCACCGGTTCGATCCCCAGCTCTGGCTGGGTTAGATTGTCGTTGTGTCCTTGGGCAAGACACTTCACCCACCTTGCCTGTGTGAATGTGAGTGTGACTGTGTGTGAATGTTGGTGGTGGTCAGAAGGGCCGATGGCGCAGAATGGCAGCCTCGCTTCTGTCAGTCTGCCCCAGGGCAGCTGTGGCTACAGACGTCTGTCGTAGTTTACCACCACCGGTGAGAATGACTGTGTGAATGAATAATGCAACTCTGTAAAGCGTCTTTGAGTGACCAAGAAAAGCGCTATATAAAACTGATGCATTATTATTATTATTATTATAAAACAGTATGATACTGAGTACATCAAACACTATAGGTTTAGATTAGGTGATACGAGCAGTTGTTTTAATAAAAGCAGTAGAGCATTTTTTACACATAAAAGAAGAAAAACAGACACCTTTAATTATATTTGACCTCATCATTAATTGAGTTCCCGAGAGCCGTTTGCTGATCTTATCCACAACCTCCTGAGAAAAAGCAGTTTATTAAAGGCATATTATGTCACTTTTTCATATCTTTTCCTTGAGCCAGTATGTGCTAATATTACGCTTTACAAGGTTAATGAAAAGTCACTTAGACTATCTGCTGCTTGGTTCCAGAATACCACGTTTGCAACTTCTGAGTCTCCATTCCAGTGCCCCGAAGTCTCACAAAAGCACATATCCTGTGAGGGTTAGGCTAACCCAGTGTGGCTAGCTGTTATGTTAGCTCCGGAGTGTTTTTAGTTCGTGATTCCTGATTCTATCGATCTCTCCCTGCTTGAACACAGCTGATTTCTTTGAATGAGTGATGAACTGCTCATGTAGAAAGCAATGAAGGCTGAGGAGACATTTCAACAGTTAGATTTAGCTGTTTCTGTGCATAAACAATGGTGCTAATGTTTTTATGACACTTATTTATAACCTGACACAAGGGGGTGCCAAAACAAGCAAAACTGCAAAATATGCCTTTAAAAAACAGACAATAAATAAATTAGCAGGAAATATTAAGTAAATAGATGTATTTATACAACAATCATCTCACTATTAAACACATTTCTCAAACCTGATTAAAAGAAAAAAGTCTAACATCTAAACATTGTAATAAAGTAGAATTTGAAGGATAGCAAATATGACGATTGTATACAAATTCTCATCCTTTTTTACTTATTGCCATCTTCTATTTGCACACCTCTAGAAATATGACTATCCTAAAAAAAAAGTTCATGCATTTATTAATTCCAGATTTGGTTGCTGCAATTCTACATTATCAGGGTCTTCAAAAAAATAATTACGAAGGCCCCCTGACATGGGAGAATTGACCTGATTGGCTATTACAGCCTAAGTGATTTGGCCTGAATCTGGACCTGATGTGTTTTGTTGATTTGTTGATTAGTGCTCTGAGATGACTTGTGAACTGGATGGAGCGTTATAAATAAACTGAATGAAAATATTGAGTAGAAAAAACAAAACTATTTACCATAATAAAGAGATAACTTGGTATTACTGAAACTAAGATTTATAACAGAGCAACAGATGATGTTTTCAAAAGGTTAAGTTTAATATTAAACACTGACCCATTGTTATGGAGGTGTTATAAATTCCAGTGGAGGTGAAAATGATCGTTTCTGATAAAGTTCTTTTTCTTTCAGTAAAAAAAACCCTCAGAATTCTCAGATCGATAGCTTATCAAAAGAGCTGTTATCAGGCTTTTACAGTTTAAACCTGAAGATAGTTTTTAGTTTAAAGTTTGGAAACGTTATGAGCTTGAGAAGTTAACAGACATTTTTAGATTTCCATCTCTGCCCCGGGCTGTCCCCTTCGACCCAGCCGAGGCGGAGAATGATGGCCAGGCTTTCACCTCTGATGAAGATCAGCCCACACAGGACAGCTGGGCTGTTCCTGCAGTGACGGGCTGCTTCATCTGCAGGGTTTAAAGGCTCTACTGTACAGAAACAGATACAACAACAAAAAAACCTACGTAATATGTGTTATATTAACACATTCTGGGCAGTGATGTAAACTCTGACACTGTTCCTTTTTTTGAAAGGCTTCAATCATTTTAACCAAATCACAGATTTGTCTCAGATATGAGGGTTGGTGTATCTGATAAGTTATGTGAAAATGTGACATTTTAACTCTGTAAAAATAAATGAAAACCTAGAAAAGTAAATTCAGATGTTGGAAAAGCAGACAGCAGTAGAAACTCTAATTGCTCCACTTAGAAAAAAAGTATTCTTGGTCTTTTTTCCCCAGAAGACATTTTGACATTATGAAGAGCACAGGTGCCACTAATGGTGCTGGCTCATTTAGTGAGTCAACGCGCACACTAACAGGATCATCAGCTGACATCAGACATCCCCAGTGGCATTATTTACACATGAGTTTTATTGTAATATCACAAAGCTTGTCCGGTTAGTTCGATCTAAAATCACTTTTTGACTAATACAGGGCACCAGCTCCACATGCTGGAGGGATTAACAGATAATCATTTCTTCCTCCACCGCTGAGTTATTTTACATCGTTATATGGCCGTGATGAAATCACATGTCAGCAGCTGCACAATGAGGAGCTGTTGATGAACAAGTCATGACTGGAAGCTGCAGGACCATTAGCATCAATATCTGCAGCTACGAACTGCTGCTTCAGAAAGAGGACAGTAAATGTGGCACAGTTAACTGAGATGAGTTGATTAATGTCGTGGCAGTAGAGGGCCTTCCAGCAGGAATATCTTAATGTTACTGCAGCTGTGTGATGTGAAATGAACTGCAGTGATCAGAACGGTGACATTTATGAGATAGGAGTCATTTTAGCAGCAATTCACTTTGTGACTAGCTGTTCAAACTGTTTTAGTCCAGATTATTTTGATTTATTGTCTTCCCTCTGAAATTTGTATAAGTGCATTGAATGTGTTGTACTGTTGACTATTAAAGTATAGTATAGTATAATTGTACCTGTGTGTGGGTTAGACTGATGCAGTCCTGATCCATTTCAGCAGAGGATTCATTTTCATTTAATGAACTATAGCCTTTAAGATGTTTGTTTTTCATAAGCTCTCTCCATTTTTTAGTTGTTAGAAAGAAAATCAAATTTATAGACAAATAGTTCTCTTCTTCCCTTCTTCTTGTTCTGTTGATTGTATCCATTCACATCAAAAATAAGTAGAAATAAAACACAAACACTGAGGTACACTACAAAGTCTCTGATTCCTCATTTTATTATTCTGTTATTTTATCAGATAAAATTCTCCCACATCTCTAGAGTTTATGTTACCCATCATCACCAGTTGGCACCAGTCTTGGGCTGACGTCCAGCAGAAGACCTCACCTTTGATTCATTAGAGACAGAAGAGTGCTGGTGAAATGAAATGTGCATTTTCTCCACAACCTGCCTTCAGAAGCATTTTTTAAAGAGATTGATGGATAAAAATACAGTCAAAGATAAAGAACAAACAACAATCTGAATAGTACACCCATTTGTATGTTTTAGAGTATTTAAGCCTGATGACATTAGATGAATTTTTTAGCTGTATTTATATGAATACATCTTTAAAAACTTGTCAAGAAACGTGTTAAAATGTCCAGCAGGAACTCAGTCTGATGATGATTATCAAAAATGTAAAGTCCAACATTCTACGATATATTTAACGTTTTAGGTGAGCTGTATTTACCTTTGATTAGCCTGTTGTTGTAATTATTGCCTTCCCTTTCCCTACATTATCTATTATGTACATATTAGTAAGCATTAATGTTTTTGTCTGTCTGTGTGAGTGGATTGTATAGATTTTTTAAAAAGTAATCATTGGATGAACATCTATGATTAATAGTCTTTTAGAGTAAATCCAATTTAAGATGACATTAAACATTAAAATGCTATAAATCTATTCTAAACCTTTCATATGGTGAGAATCCTCCCCAACACATTCTCTGACTGCCAGCAGGTTGCACAGAATCATGTGTTATTTTTAAGATATGACTAAAACGCCTCTAACAGCCATCATTTCTCAACATGAGATGAACTCAGTTTAAAACTGAAAGGTGAGAGATACTGTATGAATTCCCTCAAGGAAGGTTTTACATTTTGACTTTGTGTTTCTCTTCAGATGAAAATGTTTGCATTCATTTTTTTTCTGACCTTGAAACTTTATCCCGCATTTTTTTTTTTTTTTACTCTGGTCAATGCAATAGTGTGAATACATGACAAATTATAGTTTCACATAAAAGTTTAATAAAATTACTACAAAGAGGTTTAAAAATGCTAACTAAAGACAAATACACTTCACTTAACTCTATATGGTTTGTGCAGCAAAGACCCGTCTCTCGTCTCGTCTCGTTTTTTTGTTGTTTGTCATCGTATATTTTGATGTGGTGTCCTATCAGTTCTTATCTACAGTAAGGACCATATAAAAGAAAACTGTAATTTTTCAGTAAGTTTTATTTTGATTCAACATTTTGAATTCAACTACATTTTCATGAGAAATATAAAATCCTCCTAGCTAATTCTGGTATTTAACCTTTTTAAGAGTTTCCAGAAAGAGAAGGTAATGCTTTACTTGTTCTGTTAGATACATTTAATATTTAGTCTAAATTGGAGACAGAAATTACAAAGTGAAGTGGTCATCATCTGGATCAGAGCTGAGCCTCATCCAGTCCACATTATTAGAACGTGTCTGTATCAGTACTGGCCTGTTGTGCTAAAAGACCCCAGCCTGGGTCCATTCTTCTGCTCTGACCCATAAACTGAATTTGAATCTGGGCCAAATAAATGCCGCTGTCTGGGCACCCACCAGTGACATCACTCAAAATAATCAGTCTCTAAAAACAGAAAGATGTCCCCTGACTAGCAATACTAGTCAGACCTGGAGTGTTCTCTTGAATGATCCATTGATTCTTAGAGTACTCTGATAAAAACACCACCTGTTCACCTGTTAAAGCTTCTCTCTCCTCTTGTCATCAGAACAGGGTGCACTCTCGTGTACGTGCCTGGGTCCAAAGTTCAAATAAACTGTTATTCAACCTGTTTATTTATTGAAAATGCTTTTCAGAACATTTATCATCATACAGTATGAACAGTCACTACATCTTACAGCTCTGTCCAGAAACCAGATTTCAGGATGTTTGTGACTCATTGGGTGTTTTTTTTTTTTTTATAAAGTCCAGACAGGTACACAGAGGTGAGTGAGAGGATTACCTGAAAACTGTGTTTGGCTTGCCTGAGGAGTAAAACAGCTTGTCCTTTAATAATCCAAAACTTTCTGTTGTTCAGCGGAAATATTTATTTAACACTGAATCACCGAGGCCTTTGTGCTACACAGAACAGCTTGTGATTCTTAAAATAAAAACGCGTACACAATGGGCTTAACTTCATGTCACCTAAAGGCGTTGAAGTAAAGTCACCTGGTTAAATCCAGCTGAGACTCTATTCACTTGGTCTCAAGGACTTATTGTAACTGACAAATGTGAAGAATTTGAATAATTGCTTCAGCCCTAATGTCATGTTTGTGTTGGTGAAGATCCTGAGATGGTGATCACTGCTGTAGATAACTGAAAAGAATGCCACTACAGAATGACTGGAACATCCCATTATAAGTGTGCCAAAGCAAAGGGAATTATCAGTAAGATTATCAGTAAGATTGAACTTTGAAGCTAATTCCAAGTAGAGCAGTTTTACACAGCCGTCAGTGCTGTCTTGAAATATTTAACCCTTTATAGATCAAGTGACCATATTGAATCACTTATGCATTGTGGGGTTTTAACTTATGAACATTTTATAAACAGGGTTGCAAAAATTTGGTGCACCAGTGTGCATGAACACCATCTGTCCCTCAAGGGAGTTGAGCATATACTATATGAAGAGGGCAGTCCTTGGTAACCATGGCAATCAGTACAATGATGCAGGAGGATGCAGATGCAACAGTGGGGTAATGAGGAGGGCCAGGTCCTCCATGTTTCTCCTGGTTCTGTGGTGAAAAGTGAGCCTGCCTCTCGTACAGGGTGTCAGTTTTTCCTGCAGACCTGGAAGATGTTTCTTCTTCAACATTGGTAATTAAATAGCCTTAACTTTAGAGTAGTTTAGTGCCATTTTTATATGACAGCATGCTTTAATTTTGGATTTGCAGCCTAAACTATTTAAAGGCATCAAAGTTTTTAAAAAGTTCAAAAATGTTTACTATTAAAAACGATAAAATAAAAACAAAAATTATGTTTAAAATCCTGATTAAGCCCTTTCAATAACGCTCAGTGGTTGAATTATAAATCTTTCAGTGAGCTCCATTTAAAGCGTTAAAAGGACATTTTTTTTTAAAAACTAACCTTTTTAATCTGGTCTAAATGCTGACGTCAGAGCTGATTTTTTTTCTCCTCCGGTTCAGTAACCTGTTGGTTTTCTTGTGCACGAATCTGCAGGTAGAGCGCACACCTGCTGCTGAACGTGCGCGTGAGACCCCAACAACATTATTACAACACAATCCCTGTGTGTAGCCAACCACGAGGCACATAATCATGCACGGACGTGCACCAACGTGCTTCTGAAACCAACATTTCTTGGCGGAGTAAAAAGCTGCATTCCGCCCCACCCCTCGCTAACCATCACCACCACTGCACCTCAATCAGGAAGCGCGGACTCGTTGTTTTTATCCTGTTTTTTAAAATACGGAGACACTTTGGTGACTGCAGCTAAAGAGGTGGTTAAAGGCGTTATCACCGAGGCTGTAGACAGTGTTGAAATCTGCTGAAAGAAGACTGTCAGTTGGTTACATCCAGTCCAAGACTCCACTGTGGATGCATTTGACACAGACTAACCGGAGACGGGTATGTGCTCAGTCAGACTGATCATAGAAACACACACACGCACACACACACACACACACACGGTGGAGACCTTACTGCTGCTTTATCGCGGATTTTCTTTTGACGTCTGCAGGTTACGTGGTGAGACCGTAGTAAACATGTTACCACGTCGACTTGTTTACACTCACTGCGTGTCAGACGTTCACGAACCTGCCGCATTAATGTTTTTTTTAAATATGTATTTAAATGTTCTCGCCTAAGTCCTGACTGGCTGAAACTGATGTTATTAGTTTCTTCGTGTTTATCACTCTCGCCAAACTGTCACAGCGTTTGTCACGTGTTTTGTTTCCCCCCTCTCTGCAAAACTTCAAAACCCAGCTGCCAAACACGGTTCGGAAATCTCCCAATTTAAGCTTTATTTACGCTTTAGCCACAATAACAAAGGTATACAGCATTATTTCCGTAGTCACCACAATATGTAGACCGTTTTCTTTAATTCGGCATATATATATCGGTTTTAAAATGTTTGGATTAAGTGAATTTTAGCTTTTGCAAATATTTACACTGGCTCTGCTACCGGAAATATGTGAAACGAGGAAAAACTACGAATCAGTTTAAACATTATTAAGATAGCTAATTTAATGAGCGGGCCCTATGCCGAATTTATTAATATTATAAGTCAAGTCCTTTAAACTATAAACTGTGTATCACGAGCTGTTAAGTCACGTGGAAAGGCGTGTCACCTGTACATTGGAAAAATTAGGTAGAAGTTCGTAACATGAGGGAACAGTGATTTCTTTGTCTCGGGAGTTGCAGATATCATAATTACGTTTTTAAATTCCATCATTTTGATCACACTGATACCTTTACTTGGTATAAAACTCACTTCCTGGAGTTTTATTGTACATTTTTTGGACTGTATTATTGTTTCTTCAAGGTTGGTCAGGTGTTGCTTTAATCAGCTGATAAATCTGGCTTTCAGGATTCAGGTGGACTCACAGTAAGGTCAAGAGGAAATTAAGTCGAACACCACCCTGCAGTGCATCCTGAGCAGAGTGATCTTCTGCAGCGAGTCCCACTTGTTACCCAGCGTCACACAAATCACTCAGTCAGTGACAGAAAAGTACAGGGTCTTTTGGCTGGAATCAACAAAACAAATAGAGAAGAAGGCTGTTCAACACTGCAGCTGTCCACTGTCCCTCAAATCAGTTTAACATGAAAATAGAGACTGGAGGTCATAACTGTGATTACTTGCTCTCTTACAGTCGCTGCTTTGCACATGCTTTGAATAATGCACTCACACACGAGTGGGTGCTTTAGTCTGAACCGTACAGATTTACTAAACCCCTCTGCCCCGAGCGTCCTCCAGCCAGGGAATCCGGTGCAAGATAACCCCTGGCTTTGATTGATTCCAATTACATGCTGGATTAATCCTCACCTCCTTTACATGATGAAATACTCAGGGATCATCCTTCATGTGGCTCCAGCATAGTCAAATCATCTGCGTTGTGATGCAAAAGTACTACAGTTGAGTTTCAGATAGGGATCTCTGGAACATTCCGTGGAATGTCAGGGCCGACTGAAATTACAGATTTAGAGTCGATGTTCGGACTGAAACCCTGAAATCAAAGAGTCTGCATGGTAACCTTCAGATAGTTTCAGGTGAAAACTGTTGTTTGCCTACAGCTACTTGAGCTGCCACAGGAATGCATTCCAATAAATTTCACAGGAGCCATGAGAACATTCCTCTCTGTTTATTATTAGAAAGTCCGTGCCATGTTTTTACTGAGATCTTCATCTGCTGTCAGAGTTTTCTTATTCCTGTTTGCTGAATTCGCCACATCCACATGCTTACAGGTGATAAACTGAGGTTGGTGAACTTCCGTGCTCACAGACTCACAAACTTCCTCTTGTTTCTCACTTCCCCTCCGGTTAGCTCTTGGCAGACAGGTTGAGCTGCATTACCTGCTACCTCCTCTGCACTAACGCAATAGCTTGGTTTTGCTCAAGGTGTGGTGCAGAAAGCTCAGGGTGCTACTCTGACAGCGTATCTCATCATCTGCTGTGGCGTCATGACCAGCAGAGCTCTCTGACAGGCTCAGGATTCTATTTTGAGCACAGAAAGATTTATATAGATTATATATCTAAAAATATACAGTTCCGTACTTCACATTTCTGACACAATTATTGTTCCTGTCTCCTTAAAGCCATGTCTCAGCTCTGATTGATCCGTTTTAGGCCAAAATTATAAATACGTAAATATGTAATGAGCTAATTGTAGTCAGCAGGATGAAATCAGGGTGCACCCAGCTTTGAGATCATTTTGTTTTTACAAGGGGAGGCGGTGTTTCAATGAGCTTCAGATGTTGAGGACAGTGTATTTGACTTTGGCTCTTTATAAGGCTGCAGCTATCAGATATTTTAGTCATCAAATAATCCACCGTTTCCTGTAGTACTTTGATATAAATGTACTACGCCAGCTGTTCCAGCGTCACCTGTTAAAAGCTGCTCTCTCCTTTCAGATTGGCGTCCTCTCATGCGTACAGGTTGCTGTGCCGTTAAAGCTCATTTACGACAATATTCAGCCTATTCGTTTATTTAAAGCACTTTCCAGAACATTCGTTTTTATATACAGTGCATCCAGAAAGTACTCACATCGCATCACTTTTTCCAGATTTTGTTATTATTGTTTTCTCCTAATATTCACTTGGCATGTATATTTTGTTTTCCAGAATGTCCCAAAGCAGTTTCATTCAAAGCCTGTTCACAATAACAGCTGTGTGTTTGTCTGGACTGTCACACGCCTTCTGTGATCATCAAACCGTGTGCAGGAATAAGCCATAAAGTGTCGTAGTTTGATATATCAGTCAAAGTCAGGCGCCGCATATTTGGCTAGATCACCCAACTGTGAGACGAATCATCTCATGGTTAGAAAGCGAGAAGCGAAGACGACAGTGACTTTAATGTTTCAGACAGACAGCCGGGGCCCACGGGCAAATGTTGTTTCTCTCTGTGGAGGATCTGCTGTAGTTCAGCCAGAGAAGTCACGGCTGAGTGTTCACCAGGCTGACAAAACGGAAACTCCCCCTGCAGCCTGGTTCCACGTACGGCCGTCCTCACTTATTCATGCTGCTGAACTGAAACCAGAATGATGTTTTTATCTGGGAGGACTGATGATGGCCATGATGATTACTGTAAGTGATGCTGGCGTGACAAGTGCAGACGCAGTTTCCTGTTAAACAGACAACATATTGTCACATGATGAGAGTCAGTGGCATAGCCTGCTGTGTGTCATTCATCTGCTTGGTTAGTCTGCCAAACATGAAAACTGACACAGTTTCAACCATGAATGTGTACTTCATGGATTCATACAAGTCAACACGAAGAAATCTTGTAAGATGTCTACTAATGAATGAAATCCTCAATAATACTCTAAGGATTTAAGGCCTTGTTACAGTATAGTAATTCAACATTTCCACTGCACTCTGCAGACAAACAGTCATTAGATGCTGTATATAAACTGGCTTACAGACATTTCTCAGACTTTGATCAAATATCTATTATGATAGATCTTCTGGAGGAGTTGGCAGGGGAGGGGTTTGCAAGTGAACAGCTGGCATGGAGTTCAGCCACTGAGCGCATGAGAGACTGGGTGAAGGGAAATGAATGTGGTGAGATGTCCTGTGGGAAATTACCAAGATGGTTGTCTCACACGTTGGATTAAAGTTGATCCATAGATGTTACAGCTCTGAGCCAGTACTTCAGTTCTTCTGGTCTGAATCAGTTCCACCAGTGTGTGAATGTGTGGGTTAGTAAATGCTGTTTTACTGGTACTGCAGTTTGATCCGTGCTGGCCTGTATGTCTATTAAAGCTATGGTTTCAGAACTTTATGGCGCGGAAATTGGTTTGATCAATGATCATGTTAATATTTTGAAAATTCCCAATTTCTCACATTCATTATAGAACATTCTCAGACAAATAATGGAATATTTTGCACAAAGTTTTGAGCTAAAAATACCCATAAAGCAATACTTAGAGCTGTTGAAGTTGGAATCTGTGGAAAGGTCAACATCTTATCTGCTGTAAATAGCTCTTTATAGTGCTTTAAATGACCTTAGTTAGGAGATCCTGAGATTAATTATGTCCTAATTGACAAGCTAACTGGTTAAGACAAGAGCAAAGTGAATTGCTGCCACCTTAGAACAACTCCAGTCTCAAAAGTTTCATTGGAATTTATGCAAATACTATTCTATAAACTAAAAACTGACATCAGTTTTGCATTACATGGTTATTCCAGGAGAAATATTATAAAAATGCTAAACCTTGTCACTGTTTACAACTAAACTATTTTTAATGTCCTTCTTTTCACCACTCACCTTTCTGTTAAATCAGAAAGTCCTTCCTAAGTTTATCATTCTGTGCTGAGTAACATTAAACAAAGCTTTAACTGTTTTGTCTTTTGGGTAATTCATGTAGAAAATACAAATCACCAGCAAACTAAACAAAAGTTAGCGCTGTTCTCTGAGCTGGATGGGTAACGTCGGTGTTTTAGTGCAGAAAACGTTTTGTAGGGACCCTCTTCAGAAGGCAACACCTAAAATACCTCCTCAAGCTACAGCAACACAAATTCAAACATAGTTACAACAAAAACAACTCCCAATAAAAATAGATTAAAAAAGAGGAAGGAAGTAAAATATTGAAATCAACCAAGCTAGATGTCACATTTGCAGTATTGTTCACATATGCCTTCCCTCAGTAGCACATGTTGACCTTTGGCCTCTTGACAAAAACAATGTACTTTCACTTGCAGTTGGAGTGAAACTGGTTATTACTCATCTCCTCCCTCCCTCCCTCCCTCCCTCCCATACTCCCCCCACCTCCTGCAACACACACATGAAAACATGCTCCACATTCATTACATAATCCACTTTCACAGCAGAGCCAAACATGATGCAGCCACTGCAGGAAGCTGGAGGGTTAAAGGAAGCTGCTGTCTGCACAAGAGCAAACCTCAAGCTAAACAAAGGAGTCAAACAATGGCAGATACCCGTGTTCCAGACAGATAAACGGATCGTTCTGGCTGTTGTGCTGCGATATATAAGAAGGGCTTTTGATCAAATTAAATATGGGTGCTGTGGTTAGAGATGCTGTATGTGGACTTTAGAATTATACATTTTATGATTCCAGACTGTAGGTTTGTCTGAATTCAGCTGTGCATCAGGGATGCATTGTGTAAACAAAACAATGTTGGAGAGATAAAACCTGTACGCAGAAGGGATATGATACAGGGAAAATACACACCATCTGTGGTGTGCATGGGGACAAACAGGCACCTAAAGATGGTTTCCTTCATGCTTCAAATCTAGATGATTAGCATTATGCCTGGAAGCAAGCTGAAAAACAAACACGATTGTTTCTCTAGCATAAATTATCATATTATAGTTTGTTCTGTGTACAACAGAAATCTGGAGACAGTTTCAAAGGGAGTGGCACAGGTCACACAAAGATAACAGTCAGCGAATCATTGTTCACTTGGAAGGAGCTGAATCATGTGAGACGGCATGAAATTTAAAATATGCATGTTGTTTTGTGTTTTTCTTCTTTTCTGCTAACTGTGAGTCTGCTTCTGTTAATAAAGCCACTCAACAGAAAACTCAGGGTTCCCTGCATAATTCAGCAGTCAGTAGTGTTGTGTAACAACCACTGGTTAAAAACATTTTAACCTAGTTCCAAGAGGACTCGTTTACTTTTCTGTCTGTCAGCCTCATGAAAGATAAAGGTGGACCAAGTAGAAAATATACCCTTTTAGTCAGGAACCAAACACAAAATCGTTTTCTGTGGAGAAACTACTCTGAACTACTAGAATCTAAGAATGAAAACCTGAGGATTCAATGTTCAAGTCTGCTGAATTAGATTGTTTTGATGATTGTGCTTTGGAAGTTTATGACAGTGTGTTTGCTAGAAACTTTGATTTACTGAAACTAAAGCCTAGTGTAGCTTTGACTGATACAGAGGCCCAGATTCACTACGAATGCACAGCATCTGGTTTGTGTTCCAGATTTTGAGCACTGCTTACAGCATCAGATTTACAAAGCAAAAATAGCTAATTAACAACTGGTGCAAACACACCTGTCAAGTTGGCCACGTGTGAGCCGTATGCACCCGTTTTACTTCAGGTCCTAGTTGTTCTTACTTCCACAATTTAAAGATCAACTTCTTTCGTAAATATCAGGGAGGAATTACATTCAGGATGGCATTTCTTCACGTCTTTTTTTCCATGTAAAAAATTTGAATTGATTGAAGCTGCTTCTGTTGAAAAGTTGCACAATCAAAAGTCTTTGTGTTCTGATTGTAAAACATCAGGATTTTTACACTTTTCTAAGAATGTATTTGTTAATGGATCAATATCTGACACCCATCATTAGAAGAGAGGATGAATTAGACTGTTCCTGACATGCCTGCTCTATTTTTGGGTAAACAGCAGTGCAGCACTTTGCTCCTCTTCTTTTGTTGCTTTCAGGAGACATACATATTTCATGCTAAACAGCTCAAGTCTTTAGGAATCAAAGGCTTTTATCCTTAAATATGAACATAATCTCCCTCTAAATGCATGCATAGAACTGATTGTGCCTAATATGCAAACTGCACCAGCGCAGACATGCTGTGTGGTTGACAGTTCAATGTATAGAAAGTTGCTCTCTTTGTGATTGCTTTGTGAAATAAATACATACGCATAATTAGTTTTAATTCATATTAGCATCTTCAAACACTGCCTTATCCTTTGGTGAATGAGGATCAGAAAATAAGTCAATTATAAGACGGTATTAAAAACAATGTTCAGATTCACACTGCTGTAGAAAACTTCACAAGTGTCTTCTGGTCAGTCCTGGAGGATAAAACTCTTTTTTTTTCTGATGAGTCAAGGGTTATGCCATTTCTTCGGAATTGATTGAGTTTTCCCTTTAGGAGAAACAAGAGCTGAGTCGGTGTGTTCAGCAGTGCTGTCGTGTGAAAAATATAAACGACACATGCCTTTGTGTGCCAGGGAGGAAAAAGCTGCCGTCTTCCTTTCTTCTTGTTTCCACAATGTCAGTTTTATTTGATGTTTGTGGTTTTCTGTTGCGTTGCCTCGCCCTCAGTCCAAACAGAAAAAGATCAGGATCTTTTTCTTCTTAGAGGACGTTTCCTCCTTGTCCTCGACGGCCCCGCTGTGAACATCGTCTCCGTTAACCTCATCAAACTGTGGAGATCTACTTGTTAGTTTTACTTTGCAGTTTAGGTCAAATCAAAACAGATGCTACTATACAATTATGTAAGAACTGATTGGCCTAGTTGTGCTCACTTGATGATGTCACTGATAAAAACCTGTCCTGCTCTGTTTGTCTGCCTCATTCATGGTATTGATCTGACTGAGCTTTCACCCGATCCATGCCAAAAATAGAATGAAGAAAAAACAGATGGCACTGATTAATAAAAGGAAAACAATATAAAAGTCCTCCAGTCTTATGAGTGTGTTCCTTCATGGGACAATCAGGCAAAGACAGTTTGATGCATTAACATGCTGTAAGGAAAAGGGAAGTTGTTTACTCGACTCCTCATATCATATTCTATTAGTCATTGTTCCATAAAGAGGCCCAGTTTTTGAGGAAGTCTCATTCAGACAGAACAGTATTAGTGGTGTGAAATCCCCCTGAGTGTTGTTTTGAACTCGTGATTTTATTGATCAGATGTAATAAAATTAGGATTAAACCTGATCCTAAAACTAGGTGAATTCAGTGTCAAATAAACAACGCCTGATGTTGTTTTTGGAAATTGGGCATAAATGTAAAAGCAATTAATTAAAAGTTAAATTTGAGTTTGCTGTGAAGAAATTTGGGCCTAATTGTCTTTACAGCATTTCTTCAGTTCATTGCATTAGGATGGCCATCTTAGCAAACACAAAATAGCTCTAACTCCAGTTTACAGATGCTGAGCTATAATTTGATATAGTAGTACTGAGAGTTGTCATCATGCTAAATTTGTGACCTATAAAATTGTGCACATTATATATTTTTTAGGAATTTACCTAAATGGCTATAATCCCATCATTTCTCAACATAGCTGATAATCCTTGTTTGTTATTTTAAAGCCTTGGCTGATGATGATTTTTCCTTCAAAGAATGCTAGGTCCTTCATCGTACTGCTTTTGTTTAGAGCAATCCAGACTTCAGTCAGTGTGATAAAAATGTGTTCATCACTTATTCACTCTAAAAAAGGAAAATAGCATCGCATCTGGAGCTGATGGCTGAGGAGAAGATTGAACTCACGGTACAATTCTTCAATCTGTTCAGCTATCAGTCAACTCTACCATGTTTCTGTTTTTGTAAAAAAAAATTTTTAATCTGTGCATTACCTCTGAAAACAGCATCCATCTGATGATTTGCCATCAAGTGTGACGGATTAATTCAGTATATTTTAGAACAGGGGTCCTCAACTACAAACCTGGAAGGGCCACATGCATTTTTACAGGTGTTTTTGTGCACAGGGGAGGGGAAGGGGTGCACGCTGGGTAGGCAGTGCGGAGCTGCTCAAACTAAAAAGGCAGATAGAATATGATTTTAAAGGCAGAGAGCTGATGATGTTTAAACTGTACAGATACAATCCTTATGCTACTGTAAAAGCTGTAGTTTGTCATTTTTGAAATATAATTGTAACTCAATCTTATTCTCAATGTATCAACCTGGAAAAGGTGAAAACAATTATAACCATTATAACTTCAGTGTTTCCTAACAGAGGCCGTGGCATCTTTCTGGAAGATTGTGGGTTTGATTCCTGCCCTATGCAACTTTCATTATATGTTTATATGTTATCGTTTTGAGGCCATGCAGGCCGACGCGCACAAACACTGATGCAAGAAAAAAACAGAAAGTTTGTATAACGCTTGGAGGGCTGGAAAGATGCGGGTTCCGTGGGCCGCCAGTTGCCGACCACTGTTTTAGAAGGACAGCAGAAATAGTCACACTGCAAAAACTGATTTCTAAGAAAGTAAAAAAAAGTCTTGATTTTAGACATTTTAACTCATGTTTGTCTGAGAAGAAAATGTATTAAACTTTTCTGCATTTAGAATAATGTGCTAGTTTTACTTTTGTTTACCTCATTGGCAGATTTTTTTGCTCAAATCTAGAAAATTTGACCATATTTAAGAGCATTTGGCTTATTTCATGTAGGGCTGTAAGAATATATATTCTTTTTAGGGATGCACTGAAAATTCAGCCACTGAAAATTTTCTGCCGAAAATGACCCAAAAGTGTAGTTTTGGTTTTGTGATGTGGTGAGCAAGTAGCGTAGCCAGCACGTTAGAAACGGGATAAGAGCCAGCATGTCGGACCTATTTCACTATCTCTGCTGGTGAATTTGGGCCGTTCCTGTCCGCTCAGCCTGTGATCTAAGTGGCTTGTTTCAATTTGCTCCTCCCGCTGCAGAGCACGGAGCTGTGAGTGACAGGTGACATACACATGCACGCCTGACACGGCCTACAGCAATGCCTTGATTTTAGTGAGGTTAGTACGCATCGTAGTCTTAAATGCCATGGTTCTTATAATTGACGTAATCATTTATTTCGGTGTTTTGGTTTTCAGTCTTGGTTTCCTCATTTTCGGTTTTGGCCAAGAATTTTCATTTCGGTGCATCCCTAATTTTTTTTCATACAAAAATAAGTTAAAATGTCTAAAAAAAAAAAACTTTTTAACTTTCTTAGAAATCAGTTTTTGCAGTGATGTAGTCTTTCTTTTCCCACGTCAACGTACATCCTTTTTTGAAACTAGAGCGTCTTGGGTTTTGGAGCCATGTAAAAACATTATGGACTTGTGGGGACGGTGATTTGAAACAGCCTCTGGTAATGGACAGCTCACAGATCTAATTGCTCATGTAGTTCAGTCTCTGCTTTGAGGGGTAATGGATTCTCCCAGGTGCTGGTCTGTATGCAGCCTTTATATAAGAAGAGCTTTTACCATGTTGATTATTTATTATACCCACTACTATAAATGCTTCTAGATATATACAGTAATACCTGGCAGGTAACAGTGACTTAAACCAGAACAAATATTTTAAACAAACTTTTTTGCCCTTCACTTTCTTCTGTTGTTTTCTTTCTTTGTGTGCAGAAATACAAAGAGCATGAAATATATGCAGTGTTGCTTTAGTCTTAAAGTAGCGCCGCAGGGTTGTAATTGCAGTCCTGTATTACACCCCACCTCTCTACCCGCTGCCTGTCCGCCTCTCCTTCTCTCACTCTATTATGCAACAGTCATTTCTTGCAAGTCTTTGCAGGATCTCAGCTATGATTGCGTAACCTTCGAGAGGCCGCATATTTAGCCTCACAGAGACCTGGCGACGTATTCAGCAGAATCCTTGGTTTCATAGTAAACTGATCACGGAGCTGCTGGCTGCGTGACTCAGTCTTTGGGTTAAATCTTCTGGGCTTTTTTAAATGAATGTGTGGAGATTTGTCGGTGCTTTAAATTATTAATAACAACTCCTTTTTTAAATTACTTATTTGTATAGGATTTAAAGGCTGAACAATGCATTTTTAAACATGTAGAGGGCAGCCCTATTATTCTGTCTAAATCCAGTTCAGCTTGTTTTCAGGAATAAGTTCTAAATGTTTTCAGAATAAATCTAGGAGCTCTATTTGAGAAAGCAACTCAAAACAACGTGATGTGACACGAGAGCATAAAACGATCTGCTTGGGGAAAATTTGCTCCTAGTGATTACAAAAAAATCATCATCAAACGTGGACATTCCTCTCTTTTTATCCAGAGTTGGATCATCTTAGAGTCACTGATGTGTTTTTTGTAATGGCTCCAACTCAGAAAGACAATTTCAAGAAGTTTGAAGAAATAATTGGTTGTTTTGTTTGTGCCAGTAATGACTCCATTAAAGTCAAGTCCAATTTATTTCTTAGGGTTGTTTAAGATCTGTTCAAATCGAACAAAATGCTGAAATTAAACATGATTAATGCAAAAATATTATAAAGAAGACAAGCAAATTACAGATTTGTAAATAAAAAAGAGACTGTAAACTGTTGAGCTGAAAAGGTCAATAAATAAAACAACAGTTGGTATTCATTACAGCGGTACAGCAGAGGAAATATGTTTTTTTTTTAATTCTCCGCTGATTTTTAAAGCTTTCCCTCTTCCAAAGAGTGGAGAATTATGTAACCTTTATTGTAGGAACACCTCAACTAGCAGAGACAGAATCTGAAAGAAATTCAAGCTATTTGGTCTCCATGGTGGAGAGGTCGGTGTCTGACGGAACGAGCGTGTGGACAGGTGTCTGTTATACAGGTAACGAGTTCCAACAGGTGCAATCAATACAGGTAATGAGTGGAGGACAGGAGGGCTAACAGATCTGTGAAAGACAGAATTTTTGTTGGCCGTTGGATAGGTGAACAAATTACTATTTTATCCAATAAAATGCAAATTAGCTTTTATAAAATCATACAATGTGATTTTCTGGTTCTTTTAGATCATGTCGCTCACATCTGAGGTGAACTTACAGTATATGATGAAAATTACAAACGTCTCCACTCATCATAAGTGGGAAAACTTAAAAAATAAAATAAAATAAAAAAAAGTTGGGGGATCATACACTTATCCCCCCCCCCATACCATTACTCTTAAATCAAAAAGATGAAGAGTGTTTAATATTTCATGACTAAAGTTTGTAGAGTCTTGCAACAGCAAAGACACCTTTCACTTTGAAGATGTGACCATTCCAGTAGATCTCACAGACATAAAATCTGAGTTCTGCTGAATAAAGTCTGTTATATGGTTGAAGCTAGATATCCTTGAAAGCAATCATCAGAGTCATGCAATAGACAAGGTCTTTGATTAAATTCTAAAATGAAAACAGCATCAGTAAAGAGATGCTTGAATGACATATTTTGAGTGTTTGTCAGCTTCCTCTCAGCTGCATCATAGAACCGTCTACAGACAAGTTATCAAAGAGCTAATGGCCTATAGGGATAGAAGTGGACAGTGTAATAGAAACATGGTTTATTTTCTGATTTAAGAAAACTGTTGGCTTTTGGAAAAAGTTGCAACTATTTTAAGAACCAGCAGTGATTTGCTGAACAAAGTTTTCATCAAAATGGTTTGTTGCTCTCAATTCAAAGTTACAAGCATAAAAAAAAAACAATTGAATAATAAATCAAAGTCAGTTTGAACTCTCTCCAGTCTTAGTTTTATTTGAGCCATATTTTTTTAGCATTGATGTCAAATTGAATTTAACTGTAGCAAAATCCTCCTCCAGTGAGACGTTTTTCATGAGATGAGAATCATGCAGCTATGCAAACAGTCTGGAAAAAGAACTAAAATTTTTTTTTTTCATGTTCAGATTTGTTGAATTACACTACAGCACTAAAAATACAGAGTTCAAGAAAAAACAACTGAAGGAGCATCTTGAAGACACGTACATGTTGGTGTTTAACCTAGTTTGGTTGCTATCAGAAAGTATGAGTAAGAACCACCAAAGTGCTCTTCAGAAATGGCAGACACACATTTACAAACTTCATTGTGCCTCAGCTCTGTTTATGAGATATGTGACAACACAGACACATTTACTCACATCAAAACATTTGACACATTACTACCTGTGTGAAAACATCTGCTACAAGCAACACATGCACCCACAAAATGCTTAGACATGGAACAATTAGGTGACAGCTCGGAATGAGTCATCTTGAAAACAAACTTTACTTTTCTTTGCCACTGACTGAAGGCAGTTGGAGCCGAGGGAAGAGTGTCCACAGCTGGACGAGACCCTGCTGTCGCAGTGCAGCACTGGGTCTGTTTGCCTCTAGGGTTGATAGATTTATCACAACAAAGGTAGTGATTCAAGGACTTTGACTGAATGGAATGAGGTGCATAAGGTGGAAATAACACAAATACCTCCCAATTTCAAACTAAATATCTACCATCAGCAAATATCTTTGATTTCCTCCCCCTAGCGAGATATGTTTACCTTGGATAGTCTTTTCCCAGGGCTGGATGGGGTGCAGGTGGTTCATATTGTTGTCTCACAGCATGTAGGTTGTAGGTTCAAATCTCAGCTGGAGCTTTTCAGTGTGAACTTCTCCTTTTGAATTAGGGGTTTTCTTTTGTCTTTTTTCCAAGTATTCAGGTTTTTCCTCACAGTCTAAAACACGTGTTGGCCTAAGTGGTGTTTCAAATTGACCATAGCAGTAAATGTACAGTTGTTTTGTTTTGTGTGATGACTGATGATCAGGGCCTCTCAACCATTGACTGCTGGGATACATATCCCAAGACCCTGATCAGGATTAAGAAAATACAGAAGTTCAAGTTCATTGTTAGTTTTTAAGTATTTATTCTTAACCTTGTAGACTAATGTTGTGGGACTAAGGGAATATGGTATGAGACATTCTTTACAAACTAATGAAACAACAACATTGTTCAGACAAGAATGTGATGAATTGCCAAATGTATTAAATCGTTGTGAAACCTCACTAGTTCAAAACATTTTCTATAAAAATACAATAAAATATTTCTTTTCATCTAAGCTATTTTCCCATCTGGACTCTGTGGTGACTAATCCACGTATGAAAGGATGCCTCATGCTCCCTGAACCACTCACTGGTTCACACTGATAGATCCTAACATTACTATTCCATCAGACGACTCCTTAAACGGCCATCTGACTTTGTTGTTTTGGGAATAACAAGCTGCTTCATCTTAAAGGCTAACAAAAACATCAAGTACAATAACTTAGTTGTGTATTAAATTAAGCTAAGTAAGTACTTCATTATTTGTGTTTTTCATGCAAAAAAAAAGTTGTAGTAGAATACAGTCACTGTCTCTATTTTTCATCACTCTAATGTTTTTCCATAAATCAGCTCACTTGGATGTCTTTCATATCCGTCAGTGGTTTTATAGCAGGGGTGCCCAAAGTGGGGCCCGCGGGCCAAAGTTGGCCCACTGATTATTTAATTTGGCCCTCCTGGCCCTCTGTGGAGAACCCTGGATGCTGGGTGAACATTGACCAGTAATCCAGAAACTCACTGTTTCCCTCAGCCACTCCAGCATTACGTGAACAAGCCCAATGACTCTATATTGGGCTGCATATAGCCCTCACTCATGGTGCCAACAAAATCTTAAGAAATGTCACAATTTAAAATCAAAATTGAAATACAAGTAACTACAAGGGACATTTAGAGTAGATTTATGCACGCATGTACTTTTGCACACTTTATAAAATCACATATAGTTATATTTTGTCAATGTATGTAATCTTCCATGAGCCTTTGCTGCTGGACCAGACCAGATCAAACTTGCTCCAAGCTCGCGGGTAACCCTCTGGCCGCGAGCTTAAGCAGCTATTATCAACATGGAGCGTCGTCCTCAGTGGCACACAGACAAAAGGCATTTTTAAAAATGCTGGGAGGAAGACTATTTTTTACAGATATCAATGGTAAAGCAGTCTGCCTTATTTATAACCAGTCCGTTGCTGTACTCAAGGAGTAAAATATTCATCATCACTACGAGACAAAGCACGCAGGATTTTCACAAGGCAAAGGTGATGCCCCCAAAAAAAAGACCAGGGAGCTACTAGCTGCTAGCACTACATCTGATTACAAATAACAAAGTCAGTTGTTTGTTCTAAATACCTATATGTGACTTATGTCATATTTTGAATAATGTTCTTTAAACAGAAAGGATGGTTAAATAACTGCAAAATGAATAAAAGTAGTGTTCTATACTTTATCATTAGTATTTGTATTTTGTGTAAATACTACATTCGGCCCGCAGCTCTCTGACATATTTTCATTTTGGCCCTCTGAGGGAAAAGGTTTGGGCACCCCTGTTTTATAGACAACTTTTCAAAGAAGAATGTCAAAAAGCACTTGAGACATTGTGATGATCCAGGGTTTGTTGTTTGTGAAACAAACACTTTTGTTTTACATTTCCTGAAAATTAGCCTCTTTGGAGATTGATTTTTTTTTTTTTTGGCATTACATAGACATTACTGCTTAGTCACCTGTTGGTCCAGAGTCTTGGTAACATACATTTTTATTTGTAGTTTCTTTCCTTTGAAGGATGCTCCTGTATGTGTGTATGTGTGTGTTTTAAAGACATGGGTCCACCCATTTAAGACAGTGTGTGATTGGTCCATGATTATTTTGAGCATTCACCACATCTGTAGTGAAGTTGGGGTTGTTTATTATTGTGATGGCAGCATATTAGAGTCCTGGGTGGAGAGGAGGGCAGTGTGGTGGCAGTATAATGACTTTAGGCCCACACAGAACAGTTTAGCTTGGTTGTAGAGAATTCAAAGCATACAGGCCACACATGCCCAGGCTATGACCCCCTCACACATCATTCACATGCTAATATGATGCGATCTTTTAGCATGTAGCTGCATCCTGACACAGTTCGGAGACTTGTGCCAGTACAGAACCCATGGTTTGGCGCAGTCATGGGTGCATGTGCAAATCTTTAAGGGAACTTTCTTCTGATGTGTAGGGTGTTGTGAGAACATCACGCTGGAAATCTCAGGGATGTGGAAAATAGCAGGAAATCTTATTGGTGAAGTAACTCAGTTTGTAGCATCTTCATGATTGCTATCATCCAGATGCATTCTCAAAGGTGAAGTTACATTGAGCAGTATTATATAATTTAATGCTGTGCTTTATGCAACACGTCGTTCTTGAACAGCAGCTGCATAGAAAAAGCAGGACCCGGAAATGAGGAGACACTTGCTTCAGAATGGTTGACCAAAATAAATGCATATCCTTGGCAAGCCTTGCCATTCTCTGTGGAGAAAATTGTAAAAATAGAATGTGGAAATTTGAATTCTATTGGCTGAAAAAGTTCGCGGGTCAGAGAGAACTCAAAGGGGTCTATAGGAGGAAGGAGGATCTTCAGAAGAATAAGAAATGTTGTGGAACTCTACCCATAGATCATAGTTTAGACCTGAACTATATTTTGAAACATTAATAAAACATGTCAGCTTTAAGTAGACCGGGCGTGAGGAACCTCCAGCCTCTGGGCCATGTATGGTCCCCGTACCCCTTTTGTCAGGCCCGCCATGCAATGTCAAATAAATAATTAAACTCAGAGTGAAAAAATATCAACAACCAATGATGTTTCTGTGTTTAAATTGAACACAGTTCATTTATCCAAGCCTGGATTGAAGTCCGCGAACACAACAGCAGTTAACCGTCAGGGAGAGATGAGCCGTGGAGACCAGGCATGGACAGGCAATCTGCCTAAGCACATTTGGGCTTTGCCATGCGCCAGTGTGTTAAGTCGCAGTATGAAGCGTGCAGCCCGTGATCACACACAGCCAAGCTGCAGAGTGGTCTGAGTGGTTTGTTGTCGTTTCCACTTCCCGTCACGGGGCGGGACCAAGTTTACATTTGATCTTTCTGCTTCTCGCCTCCTCCGGCACAGATTTGTTTGTCAGGTGTTGCTGATGCAAAAGTCGGACAAAATGCAACTTGACCTTTTGGACCGAGGTCACTTAGAAAATCATCAGAGTTGTATCCAGTTTAAGACCACATAGGAGAGTGACCTGAGTCGGATTTGAAAAAAAACCTGACTTATGTTGTTCAGACTCTGCAGTGTGAACGTAGCCTAACCAATATGACAGTTTATCATTTACTAACATTTCTACTGGAGGATAAACAGACTTTAGAGTTGCTGTTTGTCTTAAAATGAACCAGCAGTACTCTCTATTAACATTTAATTATGTCTTTACACTGTAGATGATTACAGCACCTTTAGATGGCTGCAAATGTTTTTCACCAGACCTTAATAGAAAAATATTATTGCTTTTAGTTTTTATTGGAGGTGTGTGTGTGTGTGTTAAAGAATAGATGACATTCAGAACAGTTAAATTATCTTCATTTACAAACCTAATGTGAGATATGGCTCTCTTCCCTTAGAGAGGCTGTAGTCATTTAGAAACTGATTTCAGGAGGAAAACTGAAGAATTTCCAGGTTCCGTTCCTGTAGGAGTTCCTAATTGTTCAGCATGGTCTCCCAGCAGCTTCATTTATTCTAATTGTTCCTTTTTGGGTGAAGTGTTGTGTACCTTTGGGCATACAGCTGTAATTTTAAAATCTTGAACTTTGCAAGCTGTTTTGATTTTAATTGCAGCCTGAAGCACACAATAAACGCTCTGCTCGGAGTAAACAGCAGCGCTTTGTGCTTTCTGAACAATAGATGTGACGGTTCACTGCTGCAGCACAGGAGCCTCATATTTAATCACCCTCATTTGACTGTTATATTAGACAAACTTGTTTAATAGTTTAATTTATTTAATGACATTTTTTAAGCCGGTATTAATTTTCTTTTAGTTTCTCTAGCTGGAGTTTGTAGAGCACGAGAGCTTTATTTAATTCTTGATCAAATAATTTTTCGACATGTCTGTTTCTTTTCTGCATTCTGACCTGTTATTCCAGTAAAAATGTTAGTAGTTTGTTTCAACATTGGTCTGGACTATCACTAGACCCATCAAAATACAAATTCTCAAGCATTTTTTGTTCATATGGCAGCTTTAGTATTTTTTTTGGTGGGTTGCAGATCCTGTCGCGCATAAAAAGACGAAAGGCCAAGCAAAAAGAGAGGTGTCAAAGATGATGAAAGCCTTTTTCTCATGTCTTCAGAACTCACCTGAAAGCCCAAAAAATGCATGCTGTCATTATTTGAAAGTAAAGGTGGATAGTCCTTGAGGGAAAAGCTGATATTCACTGAACTGCTGGATGCAGACTGAGCTTTAGAATGATGCTGCTTTTTTATCCTTTCAGCTTCTTTGTGTTGCACACCTTTACTCACTTGAACCTCTTAGTATGTAAATAAAGTTAGCCTTTTTTTTTGCTGTTGAATTCTCAACCTCTTGCGTTGACATGAGTGCAGTAATTGTTGGTTTTAACCTGTGTGTGAACTTCCTCTAGAAGAAAAGCGCTGTCTTCCTTTACTCTTTTCTATATCCTTGAATGAACTGAACCTGTTAAGGATAGTTATTCTGCTAAGATGGGTAGCAAAATATTGCAGTATTGTGTGCAGCTATGTTCACAGTGTGTGGCGGTTCATAGGTTTACTCATTCCAGCACCCCCAGGTCAGAAAGTATATAATCCCTCCAGTGAGTTCTGGGTCTGCCCTGGGGTCTCCTCCCAATGGGACACAATCAGAAGACATCCTCATCAGATGCACAAACCACCTCAGTGGTTTATTATTAAACAATAGGCTTTTCTAAAACATTAGTCAAAAATGTCAACCAAAACAAAGTCAAAGGTGGGTGGGAACAATATTTAATGAGGAGTTTGCATACTTCATTCAACACTTGGAGCCAAGAGATTCTGCAGTTTGTTGGTCAAAAGCTAAAAAGTTTGTGAACCGTTGTTTTACATGACCAAACAGATTTACATCACAGACACATGCTACCATGACGGCTGTTGATTGTAAGTTTGATTTAATATTAACCAGGATCCTTCATAATTGCTGCTATCCACTTTTTGGTTTTGACTCTTATTTTGAGGGGAATGTCAGCTTTGGTTTGTCCCCCTGACGATTTTTAAAGCATATCTGTCCCTGTCAGAACTCCAGACCCTGTTACACAGTAAACACTGACACCGTCTCACCTTTTAGTGTTGCATGACTGGCTGGACATTCATAATGATTTGTTATCATCAGGCAGATCAATCAAAGCTGGTAATTGAGCTACGTTCTGTATGACAAAGAAACCATCTCACTTTCTCTCTTTTTGTCCTGGAGACCCTTTAATCAGACAGCAGAGCAACACGTAGTGATGAGGATGTGACGAGTCTTATGTGGCTTGAAGCAAAATAATAAGTCGGAGGAGAACAATATCGGATCCAAAGGATGACTTTAATGAAGTAGCTGCTAATCAATTACAGGCTGTGCAGTGGAGCGGTGGCAGCGCCACAGGGCAACACCACAAAACGCTCTAATGAATGAAGCTACGGTGGAGTACAGCCTAAAACAGGACACAGCAGCTTAGTTTGGCTCACATTCTGCTTCATTTGTCTAAATGTTTGTTTTAGACGGTGGACAATTGATATTGACTTGGTGTATTTTAATTTTGGTACAACCAGTGAGAATAATTTATGTTCTGAGTTAAAAAATATAAATTGAATTAGATTTTGCATTCACTTGTTAAATAATGTAATTGTTTTTCACACTTACAGAATAAGAATGTGCAAAAGTTTATTGACGCTTGTGTTTTTAAGCAGAATAATTTAATTGATTTACAGCCTAAGTGCAGACATTTCAATATCAGAAATAAAAATAAAGTCAAAGTCCAGTTTTTGTTTTTTAGCAGGAAAAATAAACAGCCTTCTACAACAAAGCTGGTGTTTTGCCAACAAGCCAAGAGAAGTCGATATGAATTTGGTCAGATTGGTAAAAAGTTTTGTGCTTTAACAGCTCTTTATTGTGTTGTACAATTATGCTCTATATCACATATAGTACCTTAAATAAATTTTGACATTTCATAACGTATAATAACTAAAAACACCATTCAGAAAATAACAGGTTGCAACAGATCTCACAACAAACCCCAGCTTATCTGAAAAGTGGAAGTCGTTGCAGCATATATATTATCTTCTCTCACATATACAGGATATGACTTGTCAGTCTTGTGATTTGAAATAAAATAAAGATCACATGTCATTCTTCAACTAAAAAACATACACACACACATATATACAGGGTGCACATAACTGGGGCACCAGTGCGCATGTACACAAGTGATTATGCGTCTGTACCAGATCCCTCTCCCTAAACGCTCCTTTGTGAACTGCTTGTACTGACTGCACAGCTCACATGGAGGCAGGGCGCTGCAAAGGAGCACTTGCACTGTATATATAATATATTTCACATTTGGGGTTTAAAGTTGCATGTGTATGTCCCAAACTGTAACAGTACAGATGTCAGAGTTTGTTGTGTCCAGTCAGTCAAATAATATGTTTGTTGAGGATAAAATCACTTGCACGTTCTTAAATTGCTTTTGCTAACTCGAATGATAGAAAAGAGCAGAATATACTGTATTATTTAAAACACCAAAGCAAGCAAACAAGAATGGATACTTCATAGGGCTGTGTGTTGAATTGAAAATGACTGAATACCAAAATTTATACCTCTTATCGACGTCATTTTGCCCATAACCATATGTCCGGTATTTAAAAAAATTAAAAGATTTGAGTAGGTTTCAGATGTCCATGTCCCTTTAAGAAGCTGTGAGTCAGCGTCACAGCTAGTCACGTGACTCTCACTATCCAGTTTGTAACAAGAAGGGAAAAACGAGGAAATATGGAATCATTCAAATAGGAAGCAGTTGGCTCGTTGCTCTGTGTCACTAGCGTCTGCGTCTGCTTGCCGTTCGCAGCTGCTGGGAGCTGCCTGCAGCTTTCTGCTCGGTGTCACAGCGCTCCATGGTTTACTGCAGCCAGCCACGAGTGGGCTACAAGCTGGAGCGGTGTTGGCGGTAGATTTGGTCGAGGAGAAGCTTGTTCCCAGAAAAATGCTTCATCAATCAATTAACAACATGACGGATTTAGGAAGGAGGATGTGATGAAGACAAAAGACAGAAGTCAAACTGTGCAGAAAGAATAACAACAAGTCAATGTCATCCTTCACCTGCAGTTCAACCACACTTTATAGAGAACCTGATTACCTAACAACTCAAATGTGACAATAACCACATGATGCAGCTCTGTAATATCCATCTGTAGAATATAACGGATTGCGCGTACGGGTAGTTATCTTCCATTTATCGTTATCGAGGTGAACTCCTCAATATACTGTGATATTGATTTGAGGCCATATTGCCCAGCCCTAATACATATTGCCCAGCCCTAATACTTCACATGTTAACAGGAGTTTAAAAACCTGCCTGATTGTTTCAGGTCATTTTTTCCCTCTACCAAATCATACCTCCACGATTTCACCTGTAATTTACATGTTGTACCATTGGGTGACATTTTGTACCAGTTTGGTACAAAGTGATTACCAATCCATGCCCAAGCATTTATTACATGTGCATGGAAATGAGCCCACATGCACCTACTGTATGTGCACAGAGACATTATTATACACCATAAGCATTTGTCTTTGACTTTCCCACAGTGCTGGTAGTTTTGTCGTGGTGATACGGAGGGTACAAAATTGAAAATAGTGGCATCAAAACACAGAACAACTTCCTGTTTCCAGTGGAGTCCGTCTGGTGAGCAGCCAAAGCAAACTACCTTAACCTTTGGAGTCAAAATGCCAGCTGATCAATTTCAGAACCAAATGTGATCAATACCAGATGGTGATGTCAACCAGAGACCTTTGTTTACAAATGATATTATCTTGTTTTTATTGATTAGAAGCTGCGTTCATGGAAAAGTCAGTTTTGCTTTTTTTATCAGTGTGTGACGCTTCATGTTCACACATTGGTTCTTTCTCCCTGATAAGAAGTGTGTGTAATCACCACATATTGTGCTGTTTACAGTTTTCCACTCTGTGTTTCTTCCAGTCTCTGTCAGCAGCATGGGACAGCATCTAGGAAAGAAGGAGGCTCACACAGACAGCAAGGTAAGAGTCCTCTCTGGGTTTCAGATGCACTGTATGTCCTGTTTAGGGTAAAAGGAGAACTAATGAGTAATATCTTGACCTGTCGACTCCTGGATCAGGATCCTGATGTGAGAATGAAGCACATGTTATTTTTAACCCTTATCGATGTGAGCGCTGGCTTTTATCAGCCGGACTTTAAACCATGCTGCAGTCCTGCTGTCAGTCTCCTTCACTCCTGCTGATTTATTGCTGTTAAGTAGCTTTCAGTGAGGCTGTTCTCCATTTCACATGTCGAGAAGACACTTTGACAAAGCCCCTCCCCCAGTGAGGTTTCTCTACAATGCTGATTGTCATGTTTCGGAGGACTTTGATTTCTTTCTGAGCCACCTATTTGTTCCTGGGTACAACTCTAACCCCCAGCTCTGAAATCACAAATCCAGGTTTTGTGCGACTCACACAGCTACAGGCAACACTTTGTACTCTTCTCACAAATGCATTAAGAGGCAGTAAACCATGAATAATGCTTTGACTCACTGGAGGATTTTTCATAAGGGAAAACGAGGAGGAATGACATGAAAATAGCCTCCAAATTTGAGATAACAGCGTAGTTTTCCCCCACCTGTCTTTACCCTATGTGAACTGAAATGTCATTTTACTAGAGTAACAAATGCATCCAGTATAGTCTATAATCATTACTCCCATTAGGATGCTCTTAATGTGAAAATCTGACACATAAATATTACTCAGCCTTCTTCAGTTCTGTTGCATTGCCTGAATTGCATAAATTGCATAGAACTTTTTAAGGAAAATGTTTGACAGTGTATTTTAAGCAGTCACAATAGTCTACATCCAGCTCCTAATGGAAACACGTTGCCATGGCGATACCTCAAGCTTGGCAGCATCTCTCTGGTTTCTCGTGTGGTGCTCAAAAATTAACCCTAAAAACCTCGTTGAATACTCCAGCGGTACTCGATGGAAGAACCCACAGGAGGAGGGTAGAGGTAATAGATGATGGTGAGATCAGGGTTGACACCAGACGCTCTCCGCGTACACTTCTAATTTAACCATTAACTTTGGCCTATAGGGATCAGAAGGACTCAGTTCGGTTATCCATTAATCACCCTGGAAGTCCATTATCAGGCTGAAGAGTTTTTGCTGTTTAAAACAATAAGCTGGATGGAAGCCCAATAGGGACAGTTTCACTAATGGAAAGTCTTTGCTGCTTTACCAGGTCAGCGAGTGGAAACAACTGTTAGAAGTAATGACCGCATTTAACGGCATCAGGATGAATCGGTGAATTTACAGTGTGAAGCTAAATATAATAAATAAACCACCCTCGGTGCTGCAGGCTACGCTATGATCAGATGTAGAAAAATGAGGAGATTTGGCTCTTTTTTAAAACTGAGGTAGCAGAGTTAAAAAACTCAAATATGTTATTTTTTTAAATCAAAGTACCTCTTCAAGCAGCACTTGACTGAAAATGTCTGACTCTAAAAGTGCTGCAATTATATAAAACAAATACATTTCAGTGCTCATCTGTGTAAGTGGAGACATTACGGGTCAGATTCTGCTCCTTTTAGCCAAATGTGAGGGAGAGCCGGGACTATATGGGTCAATAAGGTCATTTAACAGCATTATATAATTAACCCTGACCTTGTTTAAGTTATTTTAGTCACCGTTAAAAAAACAGTACAGCGGATGTGATGCATTTGTATCATTAAGGATCCTATTTAATATGTTTGTAAGAAGACCTAACTCTTAATAGAGGACGGGAAAGAAGAAAAGCTCTGTTCTGTAATAACTCTTGAAGTTGTGGGTGCCAACATAAACCTGGGGGCTCGCTGTGTGGTTTGGTTTGTGGCTCGCTGCCTGGCTGGCGCAGCGATCATGTGGGGAAGAAGAGAGTCCAAACCAGCGGGGAGGCTGATGGCTCGGCTCACATATCATTTGTTTCCTTCGCCTGCCAAACACACTCTGGAGGGAGACGAGCAGATTCGAGAGAAGTGGGCTAATTTGTCGAGCGTGAAGCTGCTAGGAGAGGTGTTAGGGCAGCATGTTGCTCTAAAGCATCGTTTCAGTTCAATTTCTGTTCTACTATATAACCTATAGATTTCTGTGTGTGTGTGTGTTTTTTTATTTGTTTACTTTTTGTTTGACCTTGTTGTCACTTTAAAAGAGTGACGAAGCGGATTGTCAGACTCGTGATCCTTCTCTCAATCCCTCCATCATTCCATCAAGATGAGCTCTCTCCGTAGCTCATCTGTTCTGCCTCAGCAGTGATCCTGTCAAGCCTTTTCTCCTCCATTCATGTGAAAAGTTAACACCACTGATATTCTGCTGCAAGATGCTGAAACAGGCTCTTTGCTCCATCTTTTATTTTGAAAATGAAGCAAAAAGAAAGTAAATGTCAAATGTTTCTGTGCCAAGATCAAAATTTCTATTAGTGAAACACAATGATTTCCAAAATACATTTACTGTACTTGCAAGTACCTTGGCATCCTTATGGTACTAGTATTGATATTTTGAAGTGAGTTTATGTGGAAAGATTATGAATAATTACTGTTCTACCTGCTGTAGGTAGCTCTTTGAACAACCTCAGTTTAGCAAAACAGCAATTAGTTCGGACTGGCATGATAATGCTGAGTCGGCATTCAAATTATTGCATCTCTATCAATTTTTCTCCTTCCATATGTTTTTGGACCTTTTCTTCTTCTACAGTTTTTGAGCTATTTCAACAATTTACAGTATACATCAACATTTTCAGCTCATTCATTATTCCAGCATTCAAACTGCCTTTCTGCAGGAAACACAAGCTTTTCTAGTTATTAAATGCTTCTATTCTAATATTACCCCACACTCATAATCTTATTAGCAGTCAAATACATCTTTGAATGACCAAAGAAACACCCTGACCACCAGTACAACTAACTAGATCAGCATTTATATTTTTCCAAGTCAGTGGCTAGTGTCAGAGGGTCAGTGGCTGTTTTACAGAGCGTGTGTTACAGCTGCCATCCTGTGGTGCCATGCAGTAGACGAGTCTCTGAAAGGCTGCTCTGTGCTGTGTTTGCTTCATTTATTTCAGCGTCTGCCTGCTTGCAGACACCTGACACAGATGATTAAGGCAGGTCCAGAGCTTTGATTAAGAACGGTGAGCATTTTTATTTCTCGGAAATTGAGAATTAATGAGCACCCTGCAGCCAATCAGAATCAAGTGTTAGCCTGATTAGACTGGTGCAAAAACAGCTTTTTGATCCTAAACACGATAAAGAATACATCATGGTCCAGCTCAAAAGTCTCCAGTTGAAGATTTTGGTATTGCCTTCAGAGTCCCCTAATCTTAACATCATCAGTGTTATTGATGAGCTGCTCAGACAGAAAACCAGAACTGAAACACACAAAAAGTGATCACAAGCTGTGAAACTTCCCAATGAGAGTGTGATTAAGTCCTGTACTTGACATGCAGCCAGCCCAGTCTGTCATTTTCCTACTGTTAGATTTAAAAAAATAACAAAAATATAAAGGAACCAAACAACTATAATGAAGATAACCTGGAGTACCAGAGTACCTGATGGTTACTGGAGTCCCGCCCTGGAGCCAGGCCTGTGGTTGGGGTCCGTGAGCGAGCGCTTGGTGGTCAGGCTTTCATCCATGGGGCCTGGCCAGGCTCAGCCTGAACCAGTTCACTCACACTGTTTATAGTGGGAATGGGGAGCTGCTGAGTATAGTTGGGTGGTGGAAGGAATACTTTGAGGAGCTCTTCAATCAAACTAACACATATTCTGATGAGGAATCAGAGTAGAGAGACCAGGAAATGGACTGTCCAATCTCTGGGGCAGAAGTTGCTGAGGGAGGTAAACAATTTTACAGCGGTGGAGCTCCGGGAGCGATGAGCTCTGTCTTGTGTATCTCAAGGCCATCAGTGTTTTGTGCAACATTAGGGTCTTTAGGGGCAGAAAGGGGACCTGTGGGTGAGTAGAAAAGGTCCAAGGCATGATTGGTGAGTTGGTGAGGGGCGGACCCATATCCATTGGCAAGGTCACCTCTCTCTCTTTTGCCCTCTTTATCTGCTCCCATGACTGCAGAGTGTTCCATGCACCCTGGGAAACCAGGCACACCAAACCAGGCTTTGGGCCCTTGCTCTGCTTTCCAGTCACTACTCTAAACCTGCCTCTGCACTCCTCATACAGGATGTCGCCAATGTAGTTCAGCTTGGTTTATACTTGGCCGCGTAGCGAGTGCTCTAGGACAGTGTTTTTCAACCTTTTTTGGGCCAAGGCACACTTTTTCATTGAAAAAAATCACAAGGCACACCTGGGGAGGGGGGCGCTGGAGGTGTGGGGGGGTAGTTGCTGCTGTCAGAACTGTCTGAGCTCATTGGCGGTTGATAATAATAGTAATAATAATAATAATTTATCCTTTATTAATCCCCTTGGGAAAATTCATCTCTGCATTTGACCCATCCTCATGGTTCGAGGAGCAGTATAAAGTTATCAGATGAATTTGGTCCAATCAAACATTTTTAACACTAAAACAAATGAATCTGTCAGGACTGCAGCTGTTTTCTAAGGCTCACTCTGTTTTAATACTGTAGAAACCTTAACATCTTTTGACAGTAAAGGATTACATTTAGTTTACAGGTCACCTGATTAAAGCATCTGTCTTTTTTACCACATCAGATAACTGTTTGACTGTAGCATCCAGTTTATCTGTAATGGATTAAATCTGCCTTATTCCATTCTCCATGTTACATCATGCAGGACTCTGTCATCATGTTTTTGGTAGTAAAACTTTTGGGTGTATTTAAACATTAGTAATAAAGGACAACCTGATAAAGTCACTGACAGATCAATGTGTTTTTAGTGTTGATATTGTTTGATTTGTTACATTTTAAGTTATCAGTTATGCTGAGAAACACAGCTGTGACGTGCGCTCTCATTATGACGACATGCGCGAGCAGCTGCTCCTCAGCGGTCTGACAGGTGATCAGAATAACGGGACCTTCAGTCAAAGAGAGGAGACACTGGAGAAAAAACCCAGTGAGCCTCTCAGACCGTTAAAAAACCAGTGATGCTGAGGGGTTTACTCCCACTTTTTTTTTCTTTTTTACCAAATGTGCGTCACGCAGGAACAAAGCGACATGATGACGACCCAACCCAGTGTCCGTGGGCCGCTGATCTGGTTTTATGGACCGGTCAGATCTAAGTATCAATTTAAAAATGTCAGGACTGTTGCTGCTCCACCAGGAAACAGAGCCAGTCCAGGACTGGTTCTCCTGACCGGTGGCAGCGGGGCCGCGACCGCTCGTCTCCCCCTCCTCCTCCCTGCCGGACCAAGTCTGAACCACAGACCAGGTTCAGGTCGGGGAAGGAGGCGTGCCGGTGCCGAGCGGGCCGCTGTAGCGTCTCACAGCACGCCGCGCGTCTCCCCAAAGCGCACAGCCTGGACCAGGTCCAAGTCTTGGATTTGCTGCGTGGTCTGACTCCAAACAGAACCGGAGTCTGCCATTTGGTGATGGCTGTCACAGACGCGCGATAATGGAATATTATTAGCAGATAATAATTAATTAGTTTTCAAAAAATATTTTTTAAACCAACAGGTGAATTTGAATAATTTCCCGCGGCACACCTGACCATCTCTCACGGCACACTAATGTGCCGCGGAACAGCGGTTGAAAAACACTGCTCTAGGATGATGTTACGGTCCTTGTCAAGCTGCTGCCATACTGCCACCTCACTTGGTTTTGGCCATTTGACTGGCTGCCTCCACCCTGGTTCTTTCCTGGTGAATCCTTAACCTTCTGAAGGTGTTCACTCTCTCCCAGCCACACCTGCATCGTCTCATGATCTTACAAAATGTTACAAAATGAATACAAAATGCTATTAGTGATGATTTCATTTATTTATTTGTGATTAGAAAACAAAAATTGTTTCAACCCTTTAAAAAACTACAGCAGTGAAACAATATTTCACTAAATATCAAGCTTTTAAGAAACAATTCAAATCAATTATGACCTAAAACCTTAGATATGCATCATCCTTCAGCTGATCACCTGCTGCAAGGCAAGTTTTCAGCACATTACACTGTGATTAAACACTCTTTTTGGAAAGCTGAGTTCAGTTTCATAAGCCACACCCGGGCTTGATTACTGCCATATCGTTAAAACTTTAAAAATCCCTTCAATAGAACCTGTATGACAGGCTAAACGATCTCAAAAACTAAACATGCTGCCCTGTTCTTAAGGAATTCACAAACAGAGGTCAGTTACTCATTCAGACAATACCAGGTTGGATTGGATAGTTTTTAAAAATCTTCATTTGAAAACTGCATTTTGTATTTACTCAGTTTATCTTTGTCTCATACTGACATTTGTTTTCTGTTCTGAAACATTTAAGTGACAAAAAACACAAAAACTTGTAATGGGGTGAATACTTGATCACAGCACTGCATATGATGTAAATATATGCATGTGAATGTATTTGTTGAGAGTTACAGAGCATAAGGCTGAGGGTGGATGATTGGTTTAACAGCCTCTCTGATAATGGGTCTGGGGCGAGCAGTAAACGAGCCTGAAAGGCGCAGTAGCTTCTAGACGAGCACTAAACCTTTTAAATGTCAGGTGCCATTTGTTGAAATAAATTTGTGTGTTCTTAATTTACATTCATGTTGATCCTCATTCCATTTCACTTGGAAAAAAAGTCTCCCTTGAAAACACTCCTGCAGTTTTGGAATATGTCAGATACAAATTTTTTTTATGCCGATAACCTTTAGCACAAAAAGGAAATAAACACTGAATATTGAAGGAGGCATGGCTGCAGAAAATGGAAATTAAGGAAACAGCTTTGTGTCCAGTGTAATTATTCCTGTCTTTCTAATTAAATCCTGTCAAAGCAGATTTACAGTGTTGTTTTGGTGGCTCTGCACCAAACCTTAAATTATGCTCAGACCTAACATTAAGATGTTCCTTCAGAAGGATGGCTGTTATGTGAAGCTTTGTGCCTCACTGTAATGCAGGGTTGTTGTTTTTTTACTGAGTCTTCTGAACTCTGCAGATGAGGGAGTTTGGGACTCATTTAGTCAAACTCCAACCCCCAGAAACAATCAGCTGTGCCAATTAGAGCACTTTGTATATTGCGAGCATCTCAGCAGGCTTGTTCCGGTGTGTGTTGTGTCTCTGCATGAGGACTGTCTGCAGAGGTAGATGCATCTCACACCTGGATTTATACAGTATCACTGGATTCTGATGATAACTTGAAAGGGATCAATAACATATTTTGAAGTGTTTTAAAAAAATAAAATAAAAGTAATGAACAGTTAGCATCTTTCTCATTGATGACTTTCTTAACAACCTCAGTGTAGAGAAATGCAGATTATCATAGCTAATGGCTAGTCACAATGGAGCTAGCTCAAACATAGATTACTGCCAACTTAAAACAGCTCTCATTGTAAAATGTTCATAGTGAACACCGAAGCACTTTTTTTTTTTTTTTTAGGCTATTAGAGGAGGCTAATTTATTTTATTCCTGCTGGAGATCCTGGTCTATTAGTCACAGTTCACTGTCTTGGCTTTTAAAGATACTAGTACCTGGCTGAAAGAGTGTCTTTGAAGTCTTAGTGATAAGTTAGATCAATTGTTCACACTTCTCTTGTCGAGGACAACATTGAAATGCACATCTATCACTGAAAGTAAGACAATAAGATGAATCTGGATCCTTTAAAAAGTCTAAATTCAGCAAAGAGGTCCAAATCACTTCCTCTTCACCTCTCTGCTCAAATGCACGGAGTGCTCGGGAACATTGAAGCCCATCCAGTCCTCAGGCTCTGAATGGGGTTCAGAGGGCTGAGTGCCGGCGAGGTGGTTGCCATCACAGCTGAGTGTCTCAGACAGCCATCAGGCACGCTCACAAGCATTTGCCTCGGCACATCTCAGGTACTTTAATGAGAGCAGACAAGCCATCTAGCTCAAGTACAATAAATGGTCGCGCAATAAGCATGCACACTTGCAAACCAATCTTTACTCAGGTAGCACTTTACATTTGTAACTGAAATAATGTCTCTAATGACTCTTTGATGTTTCTTGCAGAATCTCAGGAGCACCAGTTATTAGTGTTTTCATGTTAGACTTGAGGTTGAAGCTGCACGTACCAGCTAGACATGTGCTGGTGATAGTATGATGACCTTGAGCTAAAATACCTTAGTAATAAAAAGAAAGGTATAAATATATCCCAACTACTATTACTACTGCTGCCTGTAGATCATAAATTTAGATCAAAAAGTAAAACTGAAACTACAACTTAAAGGAAGAGAGGAAGAGAAACCACCCTTCATGTGAGAGCTGTGTTCAAACCCCGGCCCAGCCATATATCGAAGTATCCTTGCGTAGATACCAAACCCCCAGCTGCCTCGCAGGCGCCATCCAAGATGGCAGTCCACCGCTCCTCAAACAATGAGGATGGGGTTAAACACTTATTTGAAAAAGTGATGTTTGTCAACTTTCTGGGTGACAATTTGTGACAGTTTGATATTTTAGCAAACAGAAAATTGTTTTTTGGTTGCGAAGTGTTTACGTTTTTCTTAAGGTAAAATATTTGGGGCAATTTTGTATAAAGGTATTATCTTTACTAAAACCATGATTGATACCACTCAGTTCTGCTGAATGGAGCTTCCGATGTCATGGAGCAGAATAAATACTGTATTTATTTTCTGTGTATGTTTTGTTACTGTAGCTCCTGTAGATTTTATTCTTCTGACTAAAACTTGACAGATTTGAGAATCCTGCGGCTGAGCTGTGATTGAAACATGTCCAGACGGTCTTTGAAAGCTTTCATCCTGTGGCCTTTAGTGCATTAATCCTTAACCAGGGAGCCAAAGATCTAGTAGGGTTTTCACTGCACAAAGAGGGTTTTAAAAGTGTTTTTCACCTGTAAAAATACAAATATAACTGGGAAAGACTTGTGGCAGCTTCTGAAAACAGTTGGAAATAAACTGAATCA
This sequence comes from Callopanchax toddi, assembly GCA_006937965.1. NCBI lineage: Eukaryota > Metazoa > Chordata > Actinopteri > Cyprinodontiformes > Nothobranchiidae > Callopanchax > Callopanchax toddi. Next base: position 1,082,137 of record SSNR01000076.1, read on the forward strand.
AAGTAAGACTGAATACATTATATTTACAAACCAAAAAACTGCAGATCCTAATAAATGGTGTAGTGAGTGAAGTGAGTCAGAGTTGTCCAATAGAAGGAGGAAAACTATGAAATAACATTCTTTTAAGAAAATGTGCATTAAAAAGATAATTTAAATCAAAACACAGTGACTGTATGTGAACCAATACATTCCTTCATGCACATGAATGTTTTTGTGCACATGTATAAGTCCATGTTCATGAGGAGTTATGTCTGTTTATGTTAATGTTATTCATTGCCTTATTTGTTAATTGGCTGGTAGTTTTAGTGGTTGACCCTTTAGACTAGGAAACGGTGTAAAAATCGCTGGAATCAAAAACTTTGAAAATCTGATTAAAGCAATGTTCCCCATGAACATGACGACTGTAGCAAGCAGATATAGAATTATGATGACGGGTAAACACAAGAACAGAGTTGGAAAACTCTGAAACAGGAAGTAGAATTTCCACAGCCTCTGAAACATTGTGGTGGCTCTGCTTGAGCTTCTTTATGCACCAATTTGCTGCAAAACCGGGGAGGAAATGAAATGTCATTGTGCTGCAGCTGACATGAGCGTCTCATCTTTACAGCTTAAAGGACACAGATTAGCATTAGCCCTCACACCTAGACGGATGAAAGAAGCAGTTTCCAGTTATTTCATGTTTAGTACTGCGTATGAATCATACATGTCAGCACCTTGTTACGGTAAAAACAAATCCTGTGACCAACAGTCCCAAACAATACACCTGTCGTCTTATCCTTTACTGAGGTATGCTGTAGCAAGGTGGCTGAGAAAAATATTCATGAAAAGGTTTTTCAATAAATAACTTATGGAACCATGCATTTGTAGTTTGTGCATGTGTGGGTGTAAAAGAAAGAGAGGGCGCCACATGTTTTTATACAAGAACAAGTGTAGAGGTTTCTAAGAGAAAAGGAACTGCTGCTGCAGAAGAAGGGAATTCTAAAACACAAGAATCATAAATTAAGGTAGGGTCATTTAAAAATGTACCTGAAGAGTCATTTGGTTTTGGTCAAGAACACATATACATAAATTACACAATAAAAACCACACATATTGTATATAATACACTTTCCATTCAACACAATATTCAGAATCAAGTTCTGTTCAAATTAAGAGAAGAAAAGTGAGAACTATCTTGGCATCTGCTTATTAGGAGTAACGGAGGAAAAAAAGTTGATAACTGTTGGAGATGAGTCTGAGAGTTTCCCAAGGAAAGCTGCTGGAGCTTAAAAAGGTTAGACGATCAGAAACAATAGGCCCTGGTGCACCAAGTATGAGCTGCACCTGTTTTTGCTTTATTGTTGTGCATCATTTTCACTCACTTTCTGTTCTCTCTCAGCTTCAGATTCATAAAGAAAACATCTTTAAATATAGGCTACTGTATGTTGGTGCAAAGACACCTGTGAATCCAGCAGGTTTGAGACATTTTTTCTTGTTCAGCATCAGATCANCACAATCTTTAAGGTGGACTTCTGTCAAAAACACAGCAGGAGAAAACGTGACAGAGAAAAAAAAAAGGACTCCAGGTTTTAATGGATGCAGAACAGAGACACTTGTTAAAACTATATGAACACAACTTAAATGTCTATTCTGGACAACAGAATGAGAACTGCAGCCTCTCTGCTTGCTGTACACCAGTTTTTGGCCTCTGTCGTTTACACTTTGAGTCTTATTAAAACCACAATCATGACTGAGAGGGCCTGTGTGAATCCTAAACCCTAAACTGCATCTGCAAATACTCCTAATCATTGGGTGAATCTGGGCCCAAGCCTTTAAGTTTCAGAATCAGCCCAGTTATAACACATCACCACTTCAACACTGTTTTCAATCTGGAGACTGAAATGTTTGAATTGACACCTGACACACCTACTGGTGTACAGTTCATTTGATTTCTTTTAATAATGTATAATGAATGGCACCAGGGAAAGAAAGCGGATACTTGGCTTCTCTGAGAAATTAAAAATGATTAAGTGTTATCCAGGTTGAGCTGCTGTTCTGGTCTCTTTTCCGTACCCCTCAGTCAGATGACTCTCAACACTCTCTGGTTGTGTGTGAGGCTGTAATAAGCCACCAGTAGTGTGTAGGTGTGAAGTCATGCTGACAGCAAAACCAGCATCTGGCCCATAGAGGATATGCATGTTTCTGTCTGTCCACATCCTAATGAGCACAGTCATCTTGTGTACCGTCTGCCTGAGGATCCTATGAGTGATTTGTCATGATTTACAATTGGCCGGCAATTTGAAAACCCTAGTTACATCCCAATCGTGTCCTTCCAGTCTCCTCGCTGACCAGTGTTTTCATTGGAGGAATCATTCCCTCCATTCTCTTCCAGCCAGCTCTTGGAATGTGGATTTGTTGTTATTGCTGCTAATTTTAAAACATGCAAGGCTGCCAGGAGACAGATAAGAAAGCTGTCCCTTTACGCGTGGGTGTTTGTGAACAACATCCAACAAAAGATGAATGCTCAGCTCTTACACGATGATGCAAAGGAAATGCCAGACTGTTGGAATGCAGTGATTGTGTCAGCTTTTGGATCTGCATCAAAGATATGAATTATATTTCTTCTTTAGAATACCAGCAGCATAATGACCATATAAATGGGTATATTACAAGAGGCTAGAGAATGGAGTGTTGACTTACTATAGGTAGTTGTACTACAGGTTTGAATTGGAACATGTGATTTTAATCATGTGACTTTTTTAAAGAGTGCCTGTACAGTAAATAACATGCCCTATTGCTTTTTACAAGTTTAGTTCATTTATTCTCCCACAGTTTTGTAAAAATAATGCAAGAAATACATCAAAATGTGTAACGTGTAAAAAAAAAAAAAAAAAAGTGCAGTTGTATGTCACTTTTCTAAGTCATGGTCTACAAAGAGCTTCACATCACAGTCATTCTCACGCTGATGATGTGATCGTCTGAGGAAGGAAGTATTTATGAATTTGCTACAGACTGCAGTTCCCACATACACAACAATAGGATTTTGGATAAGGGTCAGATTGCAAGATTTTCTAATTGTCGGCTGATTTTAAATCACGAGAGCCCACACATGTTGATAAAAAATCATGGATGTTAAGCGTTCTGGTCCTGCAGTGTGTGGTGTGCCAGAACAACACAACACACACAAACCAATCTCACCCTCTGCCAGGTATAACAAAGAAAACAAACGGCTGTTGCGATTTTGGATTCCCCGTTCTTCGTACAGCGTACCCGTCACCTTGCTTTCTGATTGGCTTCAATCATTGGACGTAGGATTGGCCACATGGGCTTAGATCAACTGACAAATGCAGAGCCTTGCTTTCTGGCTAGGCTCCCTCTAACCACTACAGGCTGGTTCAGCATTTGCAGTGATGCAGATGCTGAACCAGCCCACTTGTCAATCTCCCTCTTCGTTCTTCTCTCACTCATGAACAAGACCCGGAGATTCTTAAACTTCTTCACTTGAGATGGGACCCCCCCCCCCCTGCAAAAGCAAGTCTCAAATTGTTTATGGGATTTAAATGCATTTACATTTCAGGCAGTAGTTGCATTGGTTTCCTAAAGTATTTATTCAGAAATGTTGTAGTTTAACACAGATTCTCAAACTCTTTCAGCTTGGTGTCAGAATAAACCACTTCACATGAAAACAATCACAAAGACTCATTTAGAACTCTGACAGTTTTATGGTTTCATGTCACTTAAGCTTCTTATCTCTTTGCTTTTTACTTGAAGAACAGAACTGAACAGATATTACTCTAATGTGTGGTCTTGGTTGATGAAATATCCCAAAGATAAATAAGCTTTCAGGATTTTTTACTGTTGTGTTCTTATTTTTCCAATCAAACACTGTTAAGTACCCGAGGAATGGAGTTTTCACTGAATTAAGTTACTTCAAGCAGCAACATATGTTTGTCTTGGCTAACTTCCTGAGTGTCGGCAGGATTTAATAACATAATCGTGATCCCTTCAGCACAGATGAATAGAGCAAAATTAAACAGGGGATCTAAGCGCTTTCCAAGATTTATATGAGCAAAGGCCCACTGTGTCAGAGTCTGAATAGCCCTGCTTTAGTTGGTTCTCAAGTGTATTTCTTTCAAAATGTGTAAGTAGTCAAGTCTTTAAGACTGTAATTAAATCCTAAATTCTCTATATCGGAGCAGTGTGCATAATAGATTTAGATTAAAAAACACAGACAGGAAGTTTGAAAAGATGACACTTATCGACCTTTCTGTGATTTGCATTAGTAAGTGCTCTCTCATCACACTCCACCTCCCCTCAAACATTGACGTCACAGTTGCGGATCACTTTATGCTTGTTTAGTTGTGAGCAGAACAGCTTTGGAGTGCTTGTGCTGATTCCCCGTTTTGGCCAACTCACTCGGAAATGGAGAGGGGGGGATAAACAGTGACGTAAACGTTGCTTTGTTCTCAGTGACGGAGGACGGGATCAGATAGAAAACGAACTCAAAAGTGTGCTTTGATCAAGTGGAGTAACTAATGATGACTCGGCCTGTTCGTGTTTTAGTCCCACGCTTTTATAGTCATATGTGCCAGTGCAGGTGGGTGTTGTGCTCCAGCTTGTGCGCTGGTTAAGCTATGACTTTATGCATTGCAATCAATCAGAGCTGACGGGGACCTGCAGCTGAATCAATACTTTTTATACATCTGAAAGCCAGTTGAGACAAGCATGTCATGCTTTCTCTGAAACGAGGAACATGTGCTTCCTGTGCTTCCTGTTTGCTGTGCTGGCTGTCACACTGCTCTCCCAACTGTCAGTCGGCTGGGACAAAGTGAAACAGGGTGCTAGAAATGCATATTCAGTTTGAATGTATGATTTATTTTGTTGTATTTATGCTACACAGTGTGTCTCTTTGTTTCCTGCTGTTCTCTGCTGTCACAGCAGCTGAAGAAACAGCTGAAGTGTTGCACCAAAACCCACATTCTGCAGACAGTGTTCACCAGGTTGGACTGGAACAATAAAATAATAATAAAACGGTTCTGGATAAACAGCGCCAACACCTAGATGTGAGCATCCTGATGTCTCCTCTGTCTCCGTGTTAAACCAGAAAATATGCGATGACTCCGCCTGCTCACAACAGGAAGGCTTTAGCCAGGAGTTGAGCTGTGAGGCGTCTGCATGTTCCCCTGGTACATGTGTGGGTTTTCTCCTGGTGTACTGGTCAAACAAATAAATAATTAATTCAAGTAACTTCACAAAGTAACAGACTTTAAAATATTCTGACATAGAGTGCTCATACTGACAATTTCCTTCATTCTCTCTAAAAACAAACAGATGGTCATTAGTATGCTCTTATTGATTGTAGCCATAATAATAATAATGATATTGCATTTTGCTTTCTATTCCAAGTCCCTCCCAGATGTCTAAGATCCTGAGGCTGAGCCCGCCCACCCTGAGCAGGAAACTCATTTTGCCTTCTTGTATTCTGCCTCATTCTTTTGGTCTTTACCCAACGCTCATGACAATAGGTGAGGATTGGAACATAGATCAACCTACAAAGTGAGAACCTTGCTTTCTGACTCTTCACCACCCACCACCTTCAGAAGGAGCATGAAGGATTTGGTGCTTCGTGCATTAGGATGCAAGCCAACACAGGAGCTTTGGCAGTCTGATCCCTGGACTCGAAACTAGCAGTTATAAAAGCAATCAAAGAACAATAGTCCAGGTCAAATTTGACTCGACACACACACACACAACTGTTTTAAAAAGATTAGGTGCTGAGGGGGCAGAGCAATTTAACGCTCTGGACCCCATGGAGGACAGGTGGGTAGAGGGCACCGAGAGGTGAATAGAGGAAGATGATCTAAGAGGGAATGGGTGAAAATCTTTAACAGTTCACCGAGGTATGGAGGGGCGAGGTCAGGGATGGCTTTGAATGAGAGGAGAAGGATTTTCAAACTGATTCGATGTGTAACAGGGAGCCAGAGCCGCTGCTGCAAGAAGTGAAGAGTCTAGATGGTGGATGGGGTTCTGAGCAGCATGAAGTCACCTGATTTAAACATAACCTCCGTTCTGTTCACTATACCTTGAGAATTTTATTGTAATCTAATTATTTGACTAATTCAATGAACCGTTTCTACCCTAGTCTGTATTGAATAGTATTTTCAAAGTGTAGAATTCTATTTTATGTTAAAACATTAGCACTTGGATACCATATAAAGATAAGAGTTCTTGTTGCCAAAATTATTTTTTATGATATTTTGTGTAAAATCATAACAAACAATAATTTTAGTGTCAAATTCTCAAGAGGAGTGTGATCATGAAAACATGCAGTCTTTCTTTAGAAGGGTGAATAAATGCCTGTTAGCATGATTATGTGCTAATGAGGCCTTAAAGCTTCCATCTGAGTCAGTACACTGTATATAGACTCTATTCTCTCCTCCTCCCCCTTGCTCTGTCTGTTGCTCTCTATCTTTGCTCTGTTGCCATGGCACCTCGTCACCTCACCTCTTCAATCTGTTTTTGTGTTCTTATTAAAGGATTCGTCACCTGAACCCAAAGCAGAGCCAGCAGGAACAGCAGAAGAGACTGAACCACAGGATGAAGTTTTTGGTAAGGCATTAAAAAAATGTCTGGAGTTTGAATTTGAATGTACATCAGTGGTGCTGCCATCCAACCCAACCATCTCCCTGATCAACAGATTCACATTAATGTTTATTATTTACTTTGGTTTATGGTAAATGTACACATAGAATGTGAAACAAAGGGGATTAAAATACAATCTTTTTGCACTTTTCCTCCCAACTCTGCTTAAACTTGAACCTAACATATTGAGAACTAACTATTGTTGCTGGGAAGACTGAGAAACCTGATGTTACAGCCATAAATCTACACTGACGCAGCACTAATTTTGGCTCGGCTGTCTTAACTCGCTATCTGCTTCCCCCTTTGGCGATAATGACAGCTTCTCTTTCTCCACACGGACTCAGAGGCTGCTGATCCTGCACCGTGACATTTGTTTGCAGGGAGCAGCCTGTCCAGTGAAAAGTTCCCTTATACCAGTGTTGAAGGAAGCTAAATGGCTTTTGGAAGCTGTAATGGGAAAGTCGTACAGGTTAGAGTTTCAAACAGTTTTCTGCCTTCCCTTTCATGTTACAACCAGATAAGTTGTTTGATGGTAAAGGGGTGGTGGCTAAAAGTCTCTTTGTAGTACTGCTTCTCAACAGATGAGGGCAGAAGTTTGATGAAGAAGAACAAAGATGTCTGCAGGTTGGCACTGATCTGACTTATGGTAGAAGCAGATGTGTGGCAAATCTGAATGATTGGGATGTTTTTTTAAACCCAGGAGAAAATAAAGCGTGCAAAACTTTTGAATTATTTTCTCTACTTTGTTTTTAATTGATTCTATGGTGAAATCTATACTGTATTTTATGCAGAACAGAAAAGCAAGAAATCCAAGCGGAGAAATGGCTGCAATGACAGGTTAAATTTAGTGGCATTTTCCTCTCTTCACTGTAAATGAAACCATCAGTGTCTAAGAGGCTTCCTGTTGGAGCTTGTCAGCTCTGATGATGGAGTCTGAGTGAAGATACAGTGTTCATACGCCTCCCAGGGTGAAGGAAATGGCTTCTTTCTTTCCCTTTTTATACTTCACATGAAATGTGGGCTGGGAGCCACATATAATCTATAGAGTCACAGTCTATTGGCCTTCATAGGTAACTCTTCAGACTGTGTCTTACCAAATTACTAATCACTCTTAGGCTTGTTGTTCATTCTGCAAGGAGAAAAAACCCTTGACTGTTTGAACGATTGAGAGAGGAGAGGAGTCAAAAGCACTTGATTAGGTGATGATCTGCACGCAGAGGTTCTGGCAATTTGCTGCTTTGCTATTATCAAGTGAATTCACACAATAACTTCATGTGTGTTGCTGCACATTAAATTAGAAAGGGTTATAAGGCTATTTCTATTTTGAGTCCATCTTTTGACAGTGATGGACTTTTTAATCTAAATTTAACCAAAACAAGCAAAACTTTATCAGATGGTTTTCCCAGGAATGGACGTCCCAGCAAGTTCACTCTGAGGTCAGAGTGTTCAGAGCTCAGCTACGTCCCACACTCTACAGGCCTCATTTACAGTACGATCAAAGTTCATGACAGAACATGAAGAAAAATAAATGTGACTTGTTTGGAAGGACCTCCACATAAGAAAACATAAACTTGTTTTCTCTCACAAAAGAATATGAAAACACAACATGTATAAGAGTCCTGGAACAATGTCCTTTGGACAGAATAGACGAAAGTAGAGGTGTTTACCCATGATGCATAGTGTCATGTTTGAAGGAGATTAGTACTCAGGCAGGTTTCAGGTAATTCACTCACTCAGCTGAAGGTACTTGTCTGGATTTGTATCACTTTGTAATCACGACGGCTGTTTTGTGTCTCATTCGTGGACTGGGTTGTGTCAGATCTCATGACTGAGAGCTTTTATAAATAAAAAGGAATGTTCTGAAACTGTCTTTAACAAATCAATAATAACTGGATTGATTGTGTAATACATGTCCAAGTACTTGACAAATAAATGGATTATTTAATAAAATACTTTACTTAAATATTCATTAGCCGCAGCCCTAGCTATAACTATCTAATGCAAAACTGGCGGAGTGTAAAGGTTGATCAAATATTTTTACATGCAATGTTGCAAAACTGCAGCATTGCAATTTTGGAGATTGGAGCCATTTTAATTCAGAAACAACACACTCCGGTCTTGACTGTGTTCAGACCAAGACAAACATTTTCTCTGAACTGAGGCTGTTCATAGATCTGTATTACGGATTAGACACTAATTATTTACCATTTCTACACAGAAACACACTTCAAAATGACCCAAAATCCCTTTGAGTCTTTAATCAACTGCTGGTAATGTAGAATGGGGCAGTTATCGTAGAGCCTTCATTACCAATGAGCATTTCTAATTGACTGTGTTCTCAGAGAAGCTCTTTATAGATTTGATACCATGCTAGACTAATTAATCAGACTAATTGCACTCTGTATATCTATGTACATGCATGATTAAACCTGAGTCTAAAGTAACATTAAGTCTGAGCAGCTTGTATCTGAACATGCTTCTGTGCGTTGTAGCACAGCTCTCCCTTGTTGTTCCATTTAATTGTCAGTAGGAACGTTATAGAGCGCCGTGACTTCATCTGATTGATCGTCTCCTGCAGAGTCATTAATTAAACCTCTTGTGCAGAACACATAGAAGTGATCTGCACAGAAGAGTCTGAGAGAATCTGTATCAGCAGCGGACAGGAGAATTTTTTACCTGCATTCATGTGCATAACACCAAACTGCAGCTTAGCATCACCATGGTTCCACGGAAATTCAGTTATTTCTTAGCAGGATCCTTGGAGCCCTGATGAAGCAGTGAAACCTTCCCCTTACTTTGTTGTTTAACTTTCTTCGTATTTGTGCGCTTGGCAGCTCAGGAAACACATTAATAATTTAGGATGCAGCTTTAAGGGTCATATCTTTTAGAATATTAAGAAAGAGACAACCAAAAACACTAAACTGATGTGACCTCAGTGTCTGCCACGCTCGTTCAGCTCTTTAAAAGTTTAAAGTGAACATGACTGAGGTGTACGCACTCCATCAAGAGAGGAGATTAAAGTGCTTTATCCTGTAAATGGAGACTGAGGAGCTGTTCTACGATGGCAGAGGAATAAGTGAAGATGAAACTCTGTCTTTATGTCTGACAGGTATTGATTTAAAACTAAAAAATGGCATATCTCATGTTCTGATGCTAAACATTTTACTGATTCTCAGTCAGTACTACAAACCAACTGTGTAAAATACATTTGTTTTTAACAGTTTCTGACTCATTCCTGTTAAGCAACTTTAATAATTTAGCTCTGTTGGGTTAGTCTGGTGTGCAGACAGAAAAAAACAGGTAAAAAAAGTAAGTGGTTAATGAGTGCCAGGTGAGCTGTTGGAACATCCTTTAGTTCATCCTCAGCAGGCGCCCTGACTCATCTCTAAATGTCCAGAGTTTCAGGATGTCTTCACCATGCACTTCCTGTTTGCTCTGCTTTCTCACTGGAGGACAAACACCACTTCCAGCTGCACAACTGTTAAAAGCCCATTATGAATCCATTATCTGGTCCAACCCAGCAGGCTTCAGCTCTACAAACAAGTGTGTGTCTGCTGTTTCCATCCTGGCTCTGTCTGGGTCACTGTTTCTTCGTAGTCACAGGTTGAAGTGAGGAGAAATTGAACCCAGTCCTGGAAGAGGCTGACAGTAGTTTGGATTGACTTAGTGATGGTTGTCTCAACTTTTATGGCCTAAGGAGCCATGTTGAAGCATATTTTACATTCAGACCCACTAAGATTCAGTGCTCAACTCATTGACATTCACAGAAATTCAATGTTTTTTTTCCCAAATTATGAATTTTCTACAAAATTACTATTATTCATTCAAGTAAGGTCAGTAGACAAGTGCAAGCTCAGGTATTTTAGGTGCTTTCTCCAGCGCCACAGCTTTTCCATCGATGGTAATGGGAGTACGCTCTCCTTCTGAAGTCCACCACCATCTCTTTCAGCTTTGCCACATTGATATTTAGGTTGTTTTCCATACACCAATCAACAAGCTCCCTCCTACAGATAGATTCATTGTTGTTGGATGTCAACAGCAGTGTCATCTGCAAACTGGATGTGCTTGACAACAAATTGACCTTCTTGATCCTTTATGATTGGCTGAACTTACAGTGAATGGTGGTAAAATTCTAATGAGGCAGGCAACATCCAACTGTTTAGTAAAGTTACTGCTGCATCAGCAAGATGTTTCAGGCAGGTAAAGGGGAGTTATTTAAGGGAGAAAAGGTCTGCTTGTTGTTCAATTTAGACTGTGAGAACTTGTTTTACATTCACAGCTAAGGGTATTCTGGATAGCACTGATAGGAAATAAAAATCCCCAACACTAAATAGCATCAAATCGTCTTTTATAAAGTAGAAAATAACAGCAAAGGAGAAATGGGTTTCTTATTTCAATGTGAGTGTCGAATGCAGCATTACCACAGGAAAGAGAGAGATGGAGAGCAGATAAATTCTCCATCTTCATGCATCAGTGAGTGAGCTTCAGGCTGATAGGAGGGACTATACATTTACACAGCAGAGATCAGACTACATGGAGCGTAAAGCATAACCAGAGGGTTTCGCTGCCTTTTGCACAGTTCAGCATGTTGATGCTTAAAATCGCCTAATTCTACTTTTTTGTTAACTGACTGAACGTTAAATTTATTTAAAATACTGTTAGAATGTGTATTATTAAGTAAATAGTTATTTTGTAAACTTTAAAGGAGACATGTGATATTGATTTTGATATTTTCAGATATCTAAATGTGTTATTGATTTAAATCTGAAATAAAGCAATGTAATATCACCTCCACAGCTCATGATATAAATTCCATTTTTTTTTTAATTTCCTCCCAGCATGACCTGTTTCCACTACAAGTGAATCATGCATGAATCCCTGATGATTAATCCAACTATGAGTCAGCCCAGGTAAAGGGGAAGGGCTGGAATTGTGATAATAAAAAAATCAACAAAATAAAGTCCGTTTGTAGTTCTAAACTTATTTAAACTTTTAGGGTCAGGGATTTAGTCACTTTTTACCTTTTCCACAACATTATTCCTCTTTCCTTTTACAATGGTGATTTAAACTAAGCTGTGACATCATTTACGGACGTTCAGAAATGTTTAGGGCAGCTAATTCCTTACTGAGGAGATGGCAACTCTATTTTAAATGGCCTCAGCTTGAATGAATGAATGAATGAATGAATGAATGAATGAATGAAATCTATTTCGAACATTTTGAACATAGAAAAAAACATAGTCATTGTAGACTTTAAAAATTGAACAGCACTAATAATCACACACACACAAATGAAACTCCTATTCACTTCAAAAAGGAGTAGGAGGAAACCAATGCTTATTCTTTTGATCTTACGAATATTATGTTTTATATTCAGATCAGTCAGATTGTGTTTGGCAAAGCACAGTAAAGAAGCTTTTATCTGGCTCCTAAAAACCTTTGGCATTTGATTTTAGTGTCCAATTTAGCTTAAGTTTTCTTAGTCAGTCCAACACGCAGATGGCACTGCTCTCATCTGAATTCTCTGTGGTGAGGATCAATCCACGTACAGGAGATTATCAACTGGTAGACTAGTGTAGCCACAACAACCCAGATCTCAGTGCTCTAAAGCAGTAGCTTAGCCAGAAATAGATTTTCGACCGGGCCTAATAAAAAATGGGTGGGCCCAAAAATGTAATTGAAAATAAGTGTATTTGTAAATGTCACTTTTGTTTAAGCAGATCTGTGTCTATACAGTGATTCCTCGTTTATTCTGGGAGTTACGTTCTAAAAATAACCCGCAATTGCGGTGAAATCCGCCAGTATCAGTTTTATATTTTTACAATTATTCCAGTTTTAAGCCTGTAAAACCCCTCACTACAAACTTTATACACTTCTCTCAGACAGGCGTTAACATCTTCACACTGATCTCGTTTAAACACAACCTGATCATCAGAACGGCTGAATAGATAACTTCATTGATGTTTCTGATCGCGTCTGACGGACACCTGCTCGTTGTGGTAAAAAAAAAAAACCCACACAGCTGATGCTGAGAGAAGTGATCTGAGAGCTGCTCTGTGTTTATCACTAGAGGTCTCAATTACAGCCCGAGCCATCAGGTCAAATACGTTAATTATTTCAGGTCGGACACAGAGAGAGAGAGGAAAAACAGAGAAGTGGAGAGCGCACCGTTTGGAGACATCATGCTGCTCCATGGTTCTGATTCTGCAGTCTGTCAATCAGTTAAAACATCTTTTCTACTTGTAAAAGTCTAGATTTTCATTCCCGCCTTGCTGCAGAAAAGAAGCTCGTAAAGGGAAGGGAACATAAGGGCGCTACTCATCCAGACTCTTGGTCAGCGCGCAAAAGGGAGTCAGGACGCACTGCGCTCCGCTATGGAGGAGATCGCCAGGACGCACTGCGCTCCGCTCCATGAAGGAGATCGCCAGGACGCACTGCGCTCCGCTCCATGGAGGAGATCGCCAGGACGCACTGCGCTCCGCTCCATGGAGGAGATCGCCAGGACGCACTGCGCTCCGCCCCATGGAGGAGATCGTCAGGACGCACTGCGCTCCGCTCCATGGAGGAGATCGTCAGGACGCTCTGCGCTCCGCTCCATGGAGGAGATCGTCAGGACGCACTGCGCTCCGCTCCATGGAGGAGATCGTCAGGACGCATGAACACTGCGCTGTAAAACAAAGTTTAAAGCATGCAAATTTGCACAAAACATTCCGTGAAAGTACAAGGCTGCAAAATGTGAACTGCAAAAGAGAGGAACCACTGTCAGAAACCGACAGAAAGATCTTTGAACAAAACATCTAAATTCCAAATTAAACCTGTAACACAGGACAGGTCCTCCACTTTTTGTTTTTTGAAACATTTTGAAATGAAGATTTGTTTTGCCATTTCTTAAATGCTTTGGTTGACACTACAAGTCACAGCAGCATACGCACAGTAGCGCTGTTACCGTAGCTCGTCTGGAGAGTTCTGAAATTATTCAAAATAGCCAATGAGAGCAAGACTTAAAAATGATGTAATAGTTATGAAATCACCACAACACAGTCATGCTGTTGATGTCAAATTTACTCTGTTCTATTTCATTTCATGATTACTTAAATGAAATCCCTCAAAAATAAAACAATTATATATAATTTTGTTGAGGAAGCCATTTGATTGGGTGGGCCCAGGCCCACCCGTAGCCACGCCCCTGCTCTAAAGACAGTGGAGATGGTGGATTTTAGGAGGAACTCGGTTTCCCTTTACGCATCACAATTTTTCTGAGCACCATCCTCAGTCGGCCTATTATGGTGAGCTTCTACCCAGCTGTCATCAACCCCATCACCACATGGTTCACTGTCTCCTCTATTAAGGAGCAGACTGCAGCGTGCCATCTGTTCTTCAGAGGAAGTGATCGGCTGTAATCTGCCCCCACCTGAGGACATTTTTACCTTGAGGACCAGGAAGCATACAGCTAAGATTAGTTGGTTCCTCTCACCCTGGACATAAGGGCTGTGTTTGAAACGTTCTCTCACTCACTCACTACATCTTGTTCGCTATATAGTCTGCTATAGGAGGTAGAGGACTGCCCCGTCTTTGGCATTTCAAACACCACCTGAGAGCAGTGAGCATCATAAATGCGCGCCTATACTGAGGAACAGTGTTGTGTTTATCAGAAACTCTGGTTTTAGTCTTAGTCTTTTGGAGTGAGATGCTGATTGGTTTTAGTCACATTTTATTCATATGTGAAAGCTTTAGTCCAGTTTTAGTAATCAAAAACTCAAAATAGTTTTAGTTCAAAAAGTAATAATCCTTTAACAAAATAATTTAGGTCAATAAGTTAGAAATTATAATCACCCACATCAATCTGAATTTAATGTATTAGTTTTAGCATTAAACAGGAAAAGTAACAAAAATGCCCAAAAGTGACGAAACTACAAAAACCAAAGCATTCAATCAACACTAGAAGAACTGGTCTAACGTTCATCCATAATTATAACAAAGACATGTCGCTGTTTAATGAATAAAATCACTAAAAACTCATTAGCTGAGCCATTAGTTCATCAGTGGTTTGAATAGGCTGAATGTAGCGCCGCCTTTTTAGTTAAACAAATGAAACAAACAAAGCGAACGACTCACCAGGAAGTTGATTAAATAAGGACACAACATGGAATCAGTCAGCGGGGTTGACACAAGATGTCGAGAAGAATTCTTTGAATAAATATCTATTTGATTTACACACCACCAGAGGGACAATAAACACCCTGGAACTAATCAAAGGGTCAACCCCACAATAAAAGTTCACATGACTGACAAAAAAATTAGTTCATCCAAATACTTCTCACAACTTCACACATTAACGTTCTCGTCTCACCGACGAATACCCACAAACATCCCGTCTCATTTATGACATCAAAGATCCGTGTTTAGCTTGTCTGCGTCTCGTTAACGTCTTTGTGTCTTATCATCTCGTCAACAAAAGCAACACTGCTGGGCAATGTGTCGCATAAACAAAGGCAGGAATTGCATCAGATCCAGCTGGTGATGAACATAGCAACCTGTTTCTTTTGTTTCGGTTGAAGCGTGATTTAAAACTGTTCTCTCCCGACGTTCTGCCAACTTAACTTCAGTGTCCTGATCGCAATGCATTATGGTCTACTTCTACTGATGTAGTGTTAAGCATCTGTATACTACTTTTAACGTACCACGCCTTATATATTGTCAATGAAATATTGTAGTGACAATTTCGAACACCACTACAGGAGTTTGGGATTCATTAGAACTAAAAACTTCAAGATGCAGAGACAGATGTTTTCCATGAGACTGATGAACAGAACTCCTTTTTCTGTCCCTTGGATCCTTGACCAGCCCATTAGCACGTGTCTAGTAATAAACTGACACCGCACTGTTCTTGACCCTTGACTACATTTGCTTATCTTTATATAAAGTCATTTCTATTGACTATACTTGTATTATCATGTTGGTTTGTCTTTCTTTGCCCTTTTAAATGCCTGTCTGCACTAAATGCTCAAACCAGCCTCTTGTAGCTGTGTGACACAGTTAAGGCACGTTTCCACTGCAGTATCCTTTCAACTGAGCCATGCTAGTTTTTCCAAGCCATTTTCTATCCCCACTGTTTCCATTGCTGGACTTTCAGGGTGGAGATTGGTGCAGAATTCAAATGTGCAATCTTCACGGTCACGCCGTTTAATCTCAGCCAAGTTGTTGTCAAATAAATCCAGAACTTGTGAAACTCGTCTTTTGAATACACTTCTTTGCACTTAAACCCTGTCCTCTCGGATGCTTTTTTCTTCTAACACCGCTACACATATTACACAGGAAAAGTAAAAAAATAATAAATGCATTCTCAGTATTTTTCATTCTTCAGGTTTTGGTGCTACTGCTGCTGATGTAGTGAGCACTGCAATCTCTTCACGTAGTTTTTCCATTCTATTAGCAGCGTCCCCTCCTGGACTGGGGTTAAGGTGTTTGTTGGACCACAGCATCACTGGTCATATCCGTGGGCTGTTACCTAAACAGCACAGCAGTAGAAATGCACACAAGAGCCCTGGGAGATCAGGACTTCAGAGTAAATTATTACCCAGGTTAAAAGGTTTTAGGCTGCATAGTGGAAACACACCTTTATGTATCTACTTGGCAAAAAGCCATTAGATCATTTATTCATTAAAGTACAACATATTGTTCTTTGTAGTTTATGATCAGGAGTGCACATCATTTTTTCATTGAGGTACTCAAGGGAGTGCCAGGTGTTGAAGTGTGGCCCTCACGCCAAACGTGTATGTTCGTTGTTGTGTGTTCTGTCACTAAGCTCCTGCTGCCTTATGAGTGCACCTTTGCAGGCAGCGCACCACAACGAGGAGTGAAGGGAAACTTACTGTGATCACGAACTGCGATATAGACAGTAGATGTAACACTGGTACGCAATGGTGCATTGGCCAGAAGGAAGAGATAGGCATGCATTATTTGTTGTGCACATACACACTGCTTATGTGCACCCTTATTTATGATGATTTGGCACACTCTTTGAACAAACAGCCACATTGGCAACATAGAGCAGCTGATGAAGAACAGCAAGCAGTTGATGCAGTTATGAACTAAACTTAATAAGACACCGCCCCCTGAAAACCATCTGAGATAAATCAGTATTGATTTAAGCCAGTTATCACTTATTTCATACGTAATGTGCTTCCCCTTTAATTACATTTAGGAGTCACCCGCTTCTCTTGAAATATAAAGGTTGGAGCGTTGTGCTGCATTGATTTGGTTTGAGCTGGGTGAGCTCCAAGTGCTTCTCTCTGCTGGCCAGAGTCGGAGGAGGTCTAATCCTTATCGTCATCTGCGTTTGCTCATTACTAATGCTGTAGAAAACGTCTATACGGGGGGGGGGGGGGGGGGGG
>SSNR01000076.1:1099161-1126870 GCA_006937965.1 Callopanchax toddi
GGGGGGGGGGGGGGGGGGGGGGGGGGGGACGGCTGTAATAGGAACAGATTGAGTACATTTTCTTTAGAAATTAAATTTTCCTTCATGAACTCCTGAGCCTAAGCAGTTCAAGCAGACTTGTGTGTGACGTTCACAGCTGGGCTTTGATTTGCCGCCATGCCCTTGATGGAGGCGGCACGTCTCCCTCTGCTTTCTTCAGTAATCACCGGCTTTTCTGACACACTCTGCTGCATCCATTATTGGCTGTAAACACTGAACATTGTGTTTATTCAGAGGAGAAATGAAGTGGTTTATTTTTTCTTTTATGGGTTTTGTCATTTTTAACGCAACACCAGTTCCAGATAAAACACCAGACATATGGAAAACTCTTCAACTAAATAAAGTGTAATATAGAATAACAAGCCTTTTATTTATTTTTTGTAAAGTCTGATGCAAATTAAAGATTATTTTAGGTATTCACAAATTACATTTGACTGTTTACTAAATTCTACTTTCTTACATAGTACTTTCCTCTGCTTCACTATTTCTCATGGGCTGCATTTGCCAACATGTCATTAACATTAAAATAGTGTGTTAGTGTTGTATATCTTCACAGAGAGAATGCAAGTGTCTGACGGTATGCGTAGAAGTGTCTCAGTTATTTGTCTCCGTGTCGGTGATGGAGCCGAGATGGTACGGGCCCTGGCACTGCCAATGTGAAGCGCCTCCCTTCCTCCCCCTTCAAAAGCTCTGATTGTTTAAGCGCAGCATCCATCACTGGAGCAGTGTTCTTTGTTCACTTTCTCCTTTTTATTTCTCCTCTCTT
Source organism: Callopanchax toddi (assembly GCA_006937965.1). NCBI lineage: Eukaryota > Metazoa > Chordata > Actinopteri > Cyprinodontiformes > Nothobranchiidae > Callopanchax > Callopanchax toddi. The sequence continues at coordinate 1,099,967 of SSNR01000076.1, forward strand.
ATCTTTCTTTCCCCTCCTTTGATCTCTTTTCCTTCAGGATTTTTTTCTGTTGAATGAATAAGCTCAGGATTTAACATCCAGTTCTGATCTGTGCTGATATGAGTGATCATTACCTCTAGCATGACGCGTCTGCCCTCTTTCTGAGCGTGATGCTACATATTTGTGTTTGTGCTGCTTTGAGTTCAGGAGCGCACGTCATCTGGTCTCAACCATCTGGTAGGACAGTCACCAAGTGTGTGTGTGTGTTTTAGCAGCTGGGTGAGTGCCTACAAGAGTCTAAAAGGAGGGGATTGTGGGTAATGAGAGTACAGAAGCACTACCATTGACACTACATCTCATGTGTGAGGCAAGATGTGGTGGAGTCTTAACTTGTAGAGGAAAAACAACAAACACAACGTGTAAAGAAAGAGTTAGTTCTTGAGTTTAAACACTCCACATTCTTGTCCAGTTCAGGGATGTTCAAAGTGTGGCCTGTGGACCATTTGTGGCCCTCAAAGTGATTTTTTTGTCCCCAAAGGTTCATTTTTTGTCTGTCAGCACAAACTGGTGATTCAGAAGGTTCATTTGTTCCCAACATGTGCTGCACTGCCTTGTTTTTAAAGTCTCTCCCCTTTGGTCATTAATCTTTCACCCCAGGAGGAGATAGCTTTATATGCACCTCTAACTGAGAAATACCCCGGTTTCTGTCCGACAATCCGCTCCGATCGGAGGTGGAGAGGGCATGAAGAGTACGGAATCGGATGGGAATGGCAGCGCGTCCGGACCTGAACCACTGCAGCGCCTTCTTTTTTAAACGCGTTTCTGTGTGATATCTACAGTATGTGTAGTGCCTTCACCCACCAAGTCGTCTATAAGAGGGCAGTGTGTGATTTGTGAAAAACGCAGGGGGGAGTATTTAGCGCTTGTCTCGTTCGTCTGTAACAGTGTTTTTCAACCTTTTTTGGGCCAAGGCACACTTTTTCATTGAAAAAAATCACAAGGCACACCGGGGGGGGGGGGGCTTGCTGCTGTCAGAACCGTCTGAGCTCATTGATGGTTGATAATAATAATAATAATTTATCCTTTATAAGACGCTGCAGCGCTTCAGGTGCTGCTGACCCAACGTCTGTACGTCCACAATGCAAAATTTTGGGTAAACCAGAAATAAGAGAAATTGAGACTAAGAGCAGGTTCCAACAAACCTATTCCATCCAAATTGTAAACCTCCAACTTCATCAATTATTCTTAACGATTCCCACCTGTAATTCAACAACGTGCTCTACCGCTGTAAACGGTAGAGTAAAAATCTCTACCTTCGGCCAATTTTATATCGTTTCTACCGTATACCATTTATACCACTCACCCCTACATCATCGTGTTAAAAGTGTGAATGTGGTTTGTTACATAATCATCAAACATCTAAACCACGTCACCACTGAGAACAAGTGAATAAATCATTTCTATTTTTACTTGGTTCTTTCAGAGGATCCCTAATATTTCCTAGAATATTTGAAAGCTTTGAGGGTTTTCTGAGTCAAATCCATTTGAAATATTGTCTTTTACATGAGTTCAATGGGACCCTTGCATGTAATAAAAGCAGCATTTCCTTCACAATTTTAATAGCTTGTGTTTTTATTGTTTTATTGCATTTTGAGTTTTATGTGCAGAGTGTTTATTAAACTCATTTCTTTGAAAAGCTTTCAGCAGAATAGCTGTTTCAGTGCACGTTTTCCTGTAGCGTGCATGTGTCTGTTGATGCACTTCATAAGTGTTTTGTGTTTAAAGTTTTCAATGGAGCTGGCAGTCTAGTTGTTTCAATGCATTGCTTTGTAAAGGTACCAAATGATGTCTGGGATGCTTTGCACTCAGATTAGTACATCACAAACACGAGTAACCAGTAATGTCTGGGGCTGTTAGAGACACCGTGACACTGTGAGGTCAGAAGCAGCTCTCAATATTGCTACAGTTACACTACTCATGCATCCTGAGTGCCATAAGTAATGACTGGCAAAAACGTTTATTGATGGATTTTGTGGACTTGGAGTAGACTTATGAGCATGTTCCCTGAGGAATTCTGTAAGGGGTGCTGCAGGAGTATGTGCTGCCAGGGCCCTGTGTAAGGACTATGTTGTCCCTGTACAACCAAAGCAAAGAGCATTGTCTACATTCTCAGCACTGATGCTTGTTGCATACTCAAGAAGAAGCAAGAAAGTAATTTGTTTTCTTGTTGTGGCAAGAACAAGAAAATGTTAGTTTTGACCAGGACATTTTATACTTGATGAAACCCTCAAATGCAGAACCCCTGAGAAGTCCTTATTGTGCCTTCCCCCTGCAGCAGTCAACTTTTCTGCTCCACACCTACACGAAATTTGTGATCTATCACACAATACCTATCAGACACTGCACAAGGTGGTGTCGATAACAAGCTGCAAGAATTGCTCAACGATGTCAGCAAGAAAATTTATTTTTTTTCTCACCAACTTTGGAGGAAGAACACATTTCTTAGGTGTTGTGGAGTATGTAACAGCCTCGGATTTGGCTCTGCCAGTCGGCCCCTGGTCCTCAGTGATGTTTGCGGTATTTATGGACAGGAACTCAAGGTGTAGTCTTGGAGAGGAGTGCATCTGGTTTTGGAACCTCATGGTCTCATCTCTGCTTTTTGCAGATGATGTGTTGTTGTTGTTGTTCACATCTTCCCGCTGTGCTTTCAGTGTGCACTGGGGCAGTTTGCACTGTGTATGAATGCATCTACATGCATCCTCCTCTAGGGTTCTGCTTCATCCCAAAGAGCAACTCATAAACTGATCAAAGTACGGAAGAGCGTTGAAGAGAAAAGCATGGCCAAGATCTCCTAAAACCAGCATGATAGCATTCCAACTGCAGTCCCACAACTATCGCATAGATTTCAGCCCCCAAAGAGCTCCCAATGCGTTGGATGGGGAATAGTAATCCGCAGCAGCCGGGACCCAAAAAGACCAGTGAGGGGAGAAGCACAGTGTCATCCCACCCCATCGGACGGCCGGGACAGCCCTCAGTGAGACTTGAGGGAGTGCAGGATCCAGCCCAGTCCCTGCAGCTCACAGCCAGTCCAGAGTACCCCCAGGCCACTTGGTGATCATACAGGAAATAAAATACTAAAAACCAGAGTCATATCTGAGCAAAGAGCTTTGACTCGTTTGTTCAGCAGGTTTTATCCTCGAGGACATTAGTGGTGTTCTCTGTTAGGTGGAAATGTGTGTATATTTTGCTCTTGTGCGTTCTGCTGAGAGGGTGATCGGCTGCAGCCTTCCATCACTCCATGACCTGTACGTCTCCAGGTCTCTGAGGCGTGCAGGTCGTATCATAGCCGACCCCTCCCATCCAGGTCATGGACTGTTTGAGCCACTCCCTTCAGGCAGGAGGTTGAGGTCCATTCGGACACGAACCTCCCGCCACAAAGACAGCTTCTTCCCCTCTGCTGTTGGACTCTTGAACTGTAAATAGTTAAGCAGCTCTGCAGCAGTTACTTTTTACTTTTAGCTCATGTCTCCGTTTATTGTTATTATTATTAATATTTCTTGTTACTTCTTTATTTTTATTTTTCCATTTTCAATTAACCTTATGTACTGTATGTTTGCACCAATTCATCGAGTCTAATTCCGGGTAATGTGAAACTTCACTTACTTGGCAATAAAAAGGATTCTGATTCTGATAAATAAGTGTGTTTTGGCCACTCATGTCTCCCTGGGTGATGCAGAGCAGAAAACTGATGGCAACAACCCACACTGGAGCTAGCGTTTATGTGTCATACTAGAGACACCTGTTCACACCAGCTGCCATGAAATCCTCAACCGTCACAAACATGTCTGTCACGACTGATGTGTCACACTCTGCTCAGGGTTTTAACTGAACCAGCTCTCCCCATTTTACACACATCAACAAATTAAATGGAGAAGCTTTTAAATGTATGAGATATTTTTCTTTGGCATCAGTACATTTTGCCACCATCCACTTTACCAAACAGAAAGTTGTGCTGCTTGTACTGTTGTTCAGAGAGGAGCTGATGCAGCAAAGTGGTAAACATGACCCCATCAAAGTATCTGATATTAAACTCATTGAGGCGAAACAAGCTAAAGATTTGATCAAGAAATGTTTGGACACAACAAGCATTTCATATCAGGATCTTAGTAGGTTTCAAACACAGATCAGCTGTTGATTCCGTGTTATCTCGACCAGGTTTATTTATAGAGGGTCATCTGAATTCGTTTGTAGGAAAAATTAGTTCAAAGTTTAAAGTTATGCTTATTTCTCACTGGACTGACACTTGTTAAAGACATGAAGAAGATCTGTAAATGTTTTAAAAACTTTTGCATATCTCTAAACTGCAAAGACTTCACACAGTTGTGGGATTGTAATGTTTCTTGGTGCATATTTTTTTACAATAGTGTTCTAATTATGTTTAGGTTTATTCAAACATGTGCAGTCAAAACATAAAGGTGCATACATATTTATATAAAAATATAATGGTTGAGTAAGTAAGTAAATAGGCTGAAGCAAAGCTTATCTGACCCCACTCCTTTGTCCCCTGTTCATTTACCTCATCAGCAGTTGTCCTTCTGTTCAATTATCTTGGCACACATTCATATGGCAGTGTTAGAGTTAGTTTTACTCCAGATGGAACAAGACACACACTTTCTACACTGTCAGTGTACAAAATATTCTCCCAAAAGTCCTGAGAAGCACCAGGATGTTTTTAGCTGATGTGAGACTGACTTTATGTTGTTTTGATTAGGACAGGTTTTGGTCTTGGTACTCTCTCATGGAGGACATTTCTGTCCTGTTTCTTTCTCCTTACTGAATCAAGATAGATGCATGTTTATATGTGTGCATGTGCCATATACATATATACACACAAGCACATACATGCATTCCAACAAACACTCATGCCTCTAAATACATACACACAGACCTACCCTAATATATGTGTAAATGTGTCTTCATTTGTTTGATATTTGTTGTTTTATGTTACTATTTTGTTGTTTTGAGAAAATCTGATTCTCCTTCTTGTTTTCAGTCAGACACTTTTGTTTCCAACCCCTCCCATAGTTGTTTTGCATTTCTTGCACGTCTGTCTCCTCAACTCAAGGACTATTTTGCGTTCAACATTTTCTCACCAGTTTTTGGGACTCAAAATTCCAGTGACGTGAGAGCGAAGCCTTGTTACTCACAAGGGGAAATTGAGTACTTATATACAAATGTTTAAAGCAGTTTCTTTCAACTTTCAGTTGCAGTCAGGCGAGGTAGTGGCTTTAGAGCTGTAGTGAGGACAGCTTAGACCAGACACAATTAGATGACGACCTTTTAGCTTTCATATCAATTCTCAGTGCTGCTTCATAACAGGATCAAGGTAAAAAGGCAGGCGCTTCTTTCAATACATTTTCTTACATTTAATAAATGATGAGCATGAGTTTGTGGTGACTGTGGCTCAAAGGTGAGAGACTGAACCCTGTGTGCGTGCGTGCGTGTGTGAATGAGAGCTGTGATGTAAAAGCACTAAGTGATCTAAAACACTAGAAAAGCACCATTGAATGGTTGAAAAAGCCAACAGAACGAACCGTCTGAAGCCCTTCCTTATATTTATTACAGAATACAAACTGTAGCATGAAGGACTCAGCGTCTGGTTCACAGACCGCCTGCAGGTTTCAAACTGACTGGTCCTGAAGCTTCACTCTGATTCTGTTCACTGTTTTAACTACGTGATCATCTGATTGAACGATTGCAGAAACGTCTGTGTTCCTGATAAAGTTCTCAGTGAATCAACTCAACTTGTTCCAGTGATAATAGTTTAAGTGCTGTAGCAGAAATGTGCCTGATTGTGATTCTAATGAATCATTTGATCTTTTATTTACTGAGCTGACTGTTCAGTCATAGTGAACAAACCTCAGATGAGCACTTAAGACAGTTGTCAGATGTGGTTTCCATGGTGCACTCTCAGAAAACAAACTCTAACTAGAATGCTGAAATATTAGCTTTGAAGTTATGAGACAATTTGTTTGTTGATGACTTTCACATAAAAATTATGAAAACTACACTTAAAATCTAGAATAAACTCTCTGCCATTCTATTCATCCTCCACCAAGAATGTGCTGACGGGCTGCAGCTGGAAAAATAATAACAATAAAATAAGTTGTGGAACACAGAAAAATAATATTAATATTGTAGGATGGACTGAGGGCTGAGAAGTCTGTTTATCTGTTATTATTAGATGTAATAATTCTTGTCTCGGTAAATAGGAAGTAGAATTTATTTTTTTCTTCTATTAAACAAAGAAAACATCCACACTCAGAAAAGAAGAACTGGAAATTATTGTATTTTTCATTTTTTATTAGTTTGAGGCATATATATTAATAATACTGTTGTAATGAAAAATAACATGCAATATGTTAATATTGTTATTATTAATGTAATGCAACTGCTAGACAATGATGTTTAACTTTTTCCCCAAACATCTCCATCTATTTCAGATTGGGGTTTGTTATTTAAGTTCAGTCTCTTCCTCATTAAGTTTAGATTCAAATGTTCTTGACACACCAGTTAAGTTAGTGTTGGTTCAATCAGTAAAGGGGCAGTGAGATAATAGAACAGTGGTCTTCTAATCAGAACAGACTAAGCTGGGTTCATGACTTGTGATTTTCTGAACTGTGCAGCCATATAGCAGCTCTAAACACTTTACATATAGCCGAACAGTTTTCTGCAACATTCTTCTCAAGTCCCAGTTACACAAACATTTATTCCCATCATGATTTTTATATTTTTCTTTCCTACCATCAGTCCCTCCAGGATTTCGCCCTGTTTTTTGGGGTTGTTGCAGCCTAGGATGACTGATTTTGCAGCACATTTTACAAAAAATTGCAGTCATAGTTCTGATGTAGGATTTTGTGAAACTGACCTGCGATTATTTTAGCAGTAATGTCTGAGGGAAACTGACCGTTTAGCATCACGTCCTGTGGATTTAGCTCCGAGATGTGAACCCGGGGAGACGAGAAGTAAGTGGTCAGAGAAGAAGGAAAATACAACAAATGCTAAGGTGATTCGTCAGATTTCTAGAAGAATTGGTAAAAATTGCAAGTCTGTGCAAAATTTGTGAATATTGACTGAATTTGCATTAATGGTTGTGATTGCAGCATCACTTCTTCCCTGAAGGCACTGCTGATCTATTCAATAAAGTCTCAGGATGAGTTGAATACTATTTTTTTTTTTTTTGTATTTTATTTTTAAGAAGTGTCAAATGGGAAATTATATCCCCCTAAAACCCGAGTTAAAGGAACATCTTAACCACCATGATAGCACTTGGTTTGGTTTGACTGAGCCAGGTTATGAACATACAGTAAAGGGAAAGATGTTCAATCTCAGAGATGCATTTTGCATGGATGTTTTCATTCCTTGCAATAGTTTAAAGCAGGGAAGTCATAAAATTTCAACTACAAACGAGTGCTTCTGCTGCAGCTCTTATCTCCTCCAGTAAAATCTCCGGAGGCCTTAACGTTCTGAATGCCAGTTGGGGTGTTGGAGACAGAGAGCCTCTCTTTTTCCCGGAGCTTGTGGGTGCTGCAGATCCAACATGAATGCAGCAGCCGAGAGATTTTTGCCCTCCGGTGGGAGGGTTGGTCCCGAGCCACATAGCAGTGGAGGGTTTTTTCAGAGGAATGCTTCCCGCGCCTCTGTCCTGCCACAGTCCTTGTTCTTGTCCCAGATGCGTGGCTGTACATCCTCTTCACGCTGAAGAAGAGGAGGAAAAATATGGAGATTGAGGCCCACTCCTCACATACCTCCTCCCTTCAATGTGCTGATAGTTCTCCTTGATTTCTGCTCCGAGCAGATCAAATGGGTCACTTGTGGCGTCTCCAGATCACACTCATTGATTCACCAGCATTAAAAGACCATCTCAGTACTGGCTCTGTGATTTATTAATTGAGACAACTTTTTTCTGATCATCTGCAGACCATAGTCACGTCTCAACATTCTGATTCTCCTGGAGCTCGTAAGCCCAGAGAAATGTATTTTAGTGGGTATGCACATCAGGTCCTGACCTTCCTGAGTGCTGTGGTGTTTAAAAAGACCGCTCTGCTCCACCTGTAGGGAACAGCCTCAAGAAACCATCATTATCTTGGGTTTTGGGCTCATGAATAAATCCTGTATTCATGCTAGAATCCTACAAAGTAAAAAGAGGAAGCGCTCAGGAGCTTCTCTCTGCTGCGTTGTGCATACTACAGCATGAATAATTGGCCCTTAGTGTTGTTTATAGCTTTTTCTCCATTCTTTTTTTATTTTACATAACCACTGTACTTGGAGGGGAGTTAGTGATTTAAGGACAACCTGCTGGATTCTCTTCTCTTTAACTACGGTGGGAAAGTCCTCGGATGCCTCAGATATTAGACCTTATGGTAAAACCTGTGAAAACATTCACAACAGAACCCGTCACACCCGTTAGCGCAGACATTTGGGATTAACGAGTTCTCTTTAATCACAGAGGCTGATATTAAACTGAAGGGAAGGTCTGAGCTGTGGATGAAACAGCGGACTCTGATTGTATTAAGATCTCGAGGTTACTTCCTATGAAAACGCCATCAGACCATCACAGCTGTCAGTAAAACTAGACACGTTTCCCCTCCAACCCAGAACAAAAGTATCCGTTAGAGCTGGATGTCTGTGGAGTTTATGCTGCCTATAAAGTTATCAGACAGGTTCAGTGCCCTGGTGCTGTCATAGTCACGTGTTTACAACCTGACACTTTGTTTAAAATTCAGTCCTTGATTAACAAATGGTCACATTACAGTGATGAATCTTCTTTTTATGTATTTCTAGGATAGAACGTGATTTAATTGCAGGTAAACAACAAAACATAACCTTGATTTAGTCATTAAACAGAAGATATCAACTGAAATGTGCATCTTAACTCAGGAACAAGTTAGGACACCCCCTGAAAACTCTCTCATATCTAGTGTCCCTGACCTAAGACCGCTCCACTCCTTTCTACCTTTATCTCTCTCTCTAGTGTTTTACTCATTTAACCATTTAATTACATTTTAAACCTTAAAAAATGTTTTAAACTTTCCTCATCTTTACTTCTAAGCTTTTTGGAGCTTTTTCTCTTTAACGTTGTAACTTTTTAACATTTTATCTGACTTTTTAAAACTTTTTAAAAGTGCTTTAACCATCACACTGTCATTATTTTGGGGCCTATGACGTTTTCTATTCATTTGGGGTCAAACCCTCTAAGACTGTGTCAGGGTTAACTTTTAAAAATAAAGTAGTTTTTACTTTTTACAGCTTAAATGTTTTTTTTTTTCACTTTTTAGAACTTTTAGGGTTAGGGTTAGTTAGTTAATTTTTGTTTCAAACGTTTTAGCTTTGCTGTTTCTTTAAGTTTCAGGCTTCAGCTGCAGATTTAAAGCACACAGAAGTGATCTCTAGCACTTTAAAGGGTTGAGCTGCCTGATCTAAATAAAACCCCAATAAAATGAAAATTATTTTAGTTTGAAACCTGAAATCTACAGGGTTTTTATCACTTTGTGTTCAGCTGTTCTCCATTCTTCATCAGGACCAAATGAGTGGGGATGAAGTTTAGTTTTTAATTAAATAATAATGTTTGCAGAATGTGTTAGAAATCCCTATTAAACCATGTGTAGTTTGTGTCTAAAACTGTGACTTCCATGAACCTTAAATCAGTTACACTGATCTGAAGCTAGGGTTACACTCTCCAACACTCTGTCAGGATCATATAGAGCATTAGGAACTGTTTAGACCTAAAACCAGTCGGGATGAATGTCTACATGCAATTTGTGGAATTTTTTGTATTCAGAGAGAGAACAGATGATGGAAATGTAAGAAGCGTCTTGGGCGGACCACTGAAGGGGAGAAAAACATCAGCTCCTTTATCCATTCGTCTGTTTGGGGTAAAATAACCGAACAACCTGGTAATGCAGCATTTACTCCTCGTATCAAGAAGTGATGGGTCACATTATGGTTCCGATTCTCTACAGCTCTGATGAGTTCATGTGAACAATGATGATTTTATCAGGCTGTGGGTGTGGAGGAGGCTCGTCATTCCACTCAGTAAACAGAAATCAGGTGAGATGAGGAGGAACATCAGATGGATCTTCGCTGGTTGCAGTAACGTGCTCATAAATGCAGCTTAAAACAGATGATCTGGATTGTTTGGCCTTTTTTTGCAGTGATAAAGTTACAGCTGCACAGAAACGGTGTATTTAATGAGCCTCGCCTCGCTGCTGAAATCTCAGAGCAGCTTTTGCTCCAGAGACTATCAGGTAAACAAGCTCCTGGGACCAAACAGCAGCTGGGCGTTGAGCCTTTTGTTTGATTTGTTTTCTTTTACATAATATTATTTCTTCATTCTACTAAGTTTGTCTCACTGACTTTAAATCTCTTTTTTAGGCCAGATCTGAGCAAAATGCTGTTTCAAACACTTTACAAACAAATGAAAACAGAGATAATGGATAAAGTACAGAAAGAAATGCTATCAGAGGAAACAATTAAATAAATCCAGTTTTAGAGATTTCCCCGTGTGTTAAGGCTTTGACTGGTATTGTGATCAATCACTATGTAAATTAATAGGAAAGGTTGTTCATAAACACTTTAAGCCAGAAGAAGCCATCTTTAAGTCTCGTTTTCACTAATCTGAAGTGAATTAGAATCAAATCTCATTTAATCCTCAATTTAAAAATACACCTGTAGGAGAATGAGCATCAGGGCTCTTTTGATGCATCGTTTTAGGGAGAATTCCTTCTGATTGTGTACTAAATGGTAGAGCAGCACAGAAGTGGACCCGGCTCCGACGCTCAGACAGAACCCCTGCAGCTCCCTGGTCCCAAATCAGATAAGTGTCAGCGCACATCAGGCTGAAAATCCATACTTATAGGAGTTATTTTAGTGACACAGGGCCCTTTGTGTGTCTGTGATAACTATGCAGCTCTGACAACAGCCCTCTGTTTCAGCCAGTATTAGCATGCAGATTCTGTGTAGAGCTACACCCTATCTGTTAGTACAGTGTGGAGATTGTCTCGGGGGGAGGAATGCACTGGATGTCCTCTGCTGTGGGAGCTTTAACAGATTGAACATTTTACAAGCAGCAGTTATTTCCTTTTCCCCACTTAAGGTTGTTGAAGAGAAAAAGTTAGCGTGACGTTCCAGACGGATGCTGTGAATCGTCTCTGTTAAACAAAGCAGAGCTGATTGGGGTTCAGTTTTGAGTCATTTCCCCCCCCAAATAACATCAAATATGCAAGGAAAGTTAGCGGGGATAATGAGTGCACCTGCTGGAGGAGGAAGCACATCGATGCACTTCTTTAACCTCATGCTTCCTTTGCTTTTTCTGACTAAAATGTGTAAACTTCATTCTGCTGGTCTCCTCTGAAGCAGGAAGGGCCCGGTTCTGTGAGAAAGGGGCCCATTGTGCTGCTGAGGTTTGTTGTGTGCCATGCGGGCCCGAGCCCATAGATGACCCTTGTTATTTCTGCGCAGGCCTGGTCCAGGCAGATGCGAATCAGAACAATGGCTGCGTCTCGGAGAAGCCGGCGGTGACTGACTCCACGGGCGCTGAGGGCCCCCACCTTCCCTGGACCCCGGCCAGCACAGCTGACCCTGACGCCGCCACGCCACGCCCCCACCTGGTCCGCCTCTTCTCCCGAGATGCCCCGGGCCGAGAGGACAACACCTTCAAAGACCGACCCTCCGAGTCGGACGAGCTGCAGACCATCCAGGAGCACAGCGGAGCGGCTTCAGAGTGCGGGTCGGAGAGCCCCGAGCAGGACTTAGAATAGGCTGACTTTTGTTTTTCGTTCTTTTCCCTCTCCACTCTTTTTTTGTTTCCTTTCCTTCTTTGCGCTTTGCTCTCTCATTTAAGAGAGACACTTAAACCTCCCCACCTTCAACAAATAGAAACAAAACAACCAGCTGCCACTACGACCATGGCTTCTGCAAGCAGCTCTGCTCAGGCCGCCTTCGGACTGGGCCGCAGAAAGAAGAACCCCGGCCTCTTGGACCAGATTGGGAAGTTCTTTGGAGGCGACAAGAAAAGGAAGGGCAAGGTGAGGAGGAGGAAGAGGGCGAGTCGAGGTGGGATTAAACTCGACCCCTCTGGTGTGTCATTTGCTTTTACTGATCCTCTCCTAGAACTCTTCTTTTTTGTCTAATTCTTTAACACATTTTGATTAAACTTGTCCTGTATGGTTGCTTTTCCTGTTGTTTTGATGGTGAACCAAAGTCTGGTTGTTCTGTGATTAAGTGCAACGCTCCTACGCTGTCGGTCGGGTTTTCTGTGACGCATTTAAGGACAAACTTTCCATCTTTTTATAATTGAATGGTTCTGACGTTAGTAGCATTTCTCCAGAGGATGTGACATTTGAATATTTTGCTGTCGTTATGCTGTTTGCTGATTAGAACATCACTGGAGAACAGCTGTGTTTCCCTTCAGGTTGCTCATGAGAGCGATGTTAAATATTAGAGTAGGTGTGCTTGTCATCAGGATGTGATAGGAGCAGATACTTGTTGGATTTATCGGGTGTCTGGTCCTCTGGAAGGCGCAGCTTCTGTATCTCTGGTTTTGAAACATCTGTTGAAGTCACTGAGATGAAGACGAGCTGCTGTTTACGGTACGCCAGTCTGTTAATAATCACAGAATGCTTTGAGTGATCAAAGAAATATATTTATATGTATAGAGTTTATCAGAGCAGGAGCTTTTAGTTCTTTTTTGTTTTTTGAGAAGAAAGAAAATGAGTTTTGGAAATGGGATAAAGATGATTTATGTTGCAAACAAATTTACGACAATGTTCATTTCTGTTTTCTTTTACCTGTGAAGTTAATAAGGAAGTGCTGACCTCAATGTTTAAGCAGATTTTACCCAGAAAAGATGAAAATGTTTTAGTTTTTTGTTTAGTTATTTTAGTTTTTTCCAGTTTAAACAGACTGGAATCTACTACCAGACAGGATGGACTGCTTGGCTCTGGAGTCACAGCTTTAAGCTCAGTCTGCTCTGCAGCGCCCTCTGCAGGTGGGGGTGGATAGCAAAAATAACTTGGGCAGACGGTGTATTAGGGCCATCTTAGATTAAAAAATAAGAAGACAGTATGGAAAGGAGTGAATTAAAGAGAAAAATCTCTCAAATACAAAGCTAATGTTAAAGATTTATGTTAAAAAAAAACACAATGTTGAAAAGTCTTACATTTGCAAGAAAAACCTCTAAGTTTTCTCACTTAAATGTGTGAATAAAGCTATGATATTTCCTGACAAAAAATCATAAATTTGCAAGAAAAATGTATGAAATTATAGGCTACTTTTTAGGGTTTTCCTAAAAGAAGAAACCCTCCTCAGATATTCAATGAGATCAAAAAGGTTTTTAAAAAGGCAAGGCACTTTCTAAATGATCAATTTATGCAGAAAATTATTCACAGATTTTTTTTTTTTTAAACAACGATGTTAGAAAAGAGAGCTGGAGGTTAGGACCCCTTACAGGGAGTCTGGTCAGCATTCAGTACGGTTTCCTCCCTTATGAGATGCTTTCAAAATAAAAGGTTTTTCACACTGAACCAGAAATTAAAACTAAAACTGAAACATTAAAAACCAGAAAGATTAAACTGTGACTCCATCAACTATATAATTTAACATTCAAACCTATATGGAAGTCTTTTATTATTAATATTTCCAGTAGGAGTTTGTTTTGCATAGATTTGAGTTTTCCCTAATAGATTGATCACTTTACACCTAGAATATACAGGAGTCATTCTTATAATTATGATTGTTGAAGTCCGCAGATTTCTTTTGTCTCTTTATTTAAATGTATTGCTATGTAGGTTTTTTTTTTCCAATTTAAGACTTTACAGCTTATAAAATGTCCTTTAAAAATGTAAATAAATAAAATACTTAATATGATAAAAAGGATGTTCAATACTTGCTTTTTTACCAATTAAAATATTTACTTTGACTAAAGTTTAGTCAAATCTATCAGATAATGTTTAGCGCTGAGTAAACATTATTGATTTCTAGTATTTTTAATTGTCAATATTACATTTTGAGTAAATGTTGCTCATTTGAACAGATAAATTTAAGACTTTATTCCAAAATGTTTTGCTTTTTATTCTTGTAAAAAAATGTTGCGTACCCGTCTGATTAGATCTCCAAAATTTCTGCCTTTATTTGTTGTAATTTTTACTTAATTCTCACAAATGAAAGCCTTTCTAACATCACAGAAAACCCCATGTTTCTTCATGTAAATGAAACGTATGGGGAGATTTTTCTCAGATTTTCCTCCATCCTCCTAGCTCTTTATATTTATCCACAGTGGCTCTAATTGCACCATCAGCATGCTACACGCTGCAAACAAATACACCTTCCCTCTGATTAGGAGCTTCCTTCTACGTCTGACCCTGCAGAGATCTAATCACAGAGCTTTACACTGTGATTTCAGAGAAATCACTAAGCAGCATGAAAATATTCATTTCTCATTCCAAGTATAAAACTGTATTTAGAATAAATGATGTTATATTTATGTTTCATATCTGTGCTTTAGCCTGTTCTGCTGATCACAAACTATTTTACTAAGAAATTCAGGGAAACGGTCAACAGAACAAACGATGTATGAATTGGCCGCAACATTTGTTTGAATATCTCATTGTTTTTTGCCATAATTTGCATGTTTTTGTTCTTATTGGTAGCAACTTTACCAAAAAAGAAAAAAAACCTTGTATAAGTATATATTGCTGGCGCTGTTTCACCAAGGATTTGCCTTCAAATGAGCAGTTCTTAAAACTCAAGTAAAAGACGGACCGGGTCGCCCACCTCTGTTGCCTCTATAGCCAATAAAGTAATCAACACAACTGCACTATCTCTCTGCTGCAAACATTTACTGATTTCATCTGATGTGTTCCTAATCTAGTCTGTGCTCGTACTTTTCCATGAATATTCTTAACTCATATTTAAATTTCAGTATTAAAACGGTTGTTGTTAGATGATGGACATGCATGTTTATTTTGTTATTTTTAATAGTTGGTAACCATGGAGTCATTAACACTGATTTCTTGTGCTTTTATTGTCTTTTTTTTTAAATAATCATTTGAATCTCTTTTGCCAACATCAGATGAGGTGTTTTGTAAAATGCTAATGCTAGCTGGTCTCAGGACGGCAGACATCTGCACCAGGTCTTCAGTGAAAAGCTTTGAGTTTGTGATCATTTCAAGTCACGGGGATAATGCTGTCCTATGGAGGGAGGATTGAGTTTGAATAAACTGTATCTATTCAAGCAGAAGTGAAGACTGAGAGATAATAATAATAATCTCCTTAATATTTAGCGTTCTGCAGAATCAGTCGTTTTAACGGTGTGTGGGAGTGACCTCTGTATGCGAGTCCAGTCCAGACTCTGTCATTCTGTATTCTAACCCCAGTGTCTTTGATGAGGGAGGAGAGGGGAGGTCTGACTCCCCCTCTCTCTCTCGTCGGGTTGCTCACCTCAGGTTGACGTGTCTCTGACCCGCTCTGTGAATTGTAGAGGATCAGCTGTGGATCGGTGCCGACCCGCCGCTGATCCATAACTGTTTGTATCTGTTGTGACCAGCGACCTCCTGATCTCATCCTGTTCCTACGCTTTTTAAAAAGTTGCTTGATTAAAAGTCTTTAACAACTCGCTCTTTGTTTTTTATTTGATTTGAGCTTCATGTTTGGTTATGTTGTTCTGTTGAGGTGTGAGTGATGATTCAGATCCCTGTGAAGGGACCGTTAATATATTGGCTGTTTAAATAACTGAATGACCTCAGTTTGGAAAAACAGAGATTAGTTCTGAACAGATTGGTGAGCTAACGGCTAGTCCATGTGGGACACGTTACAAAATGTGTTACTGCCCTTATGATCTAAATGTGGGTGGGCTCACTTTTTATTCTCTCCTTTTCTCCTAACTGAGGTTGTTCAAAGAGTTATTAGCAGATATGATTTGTTCATAACCTTACCACAGAAACCACCTTAAAGCATCTGAACTAACCCTTTAACATCCCTGATATTAACTTATTATCATGAAAAACGTGTAGAGAAACCAACCAGAAAACCTTAGTTTCAGCCTGTACCATTAAACATCCAGACGTAAAGATGTCCTCGACTCAATCGGCAAAGCAAAAAGATGGACCGAATGAGTTTCTCTTCAGCTGATGGGGCTCAGTAATGGAGGAGTGCCTCGTCTCAGCTCGTTTATGTGCCTGAAGTTTAAAAATTGCCAGGAAATAGATGAAAACAATTGCAGACCAATAGATTTCAACTACTTCAGAGGTTTTAGAGTCGGGGCTTTGGTCACGTACCTGTTGTCAACACCTACAGATCAGTTTTGATTGACAGGCTAAAGGCTAGTCTAAGTGAGGCCAAGACCATCAGTTAATTTTGAATTGGAAACTTTTTTTATGTTATTCCAGCCGGAGGTGTGGTTAGATCAGAAACACTACAGCTGTTTGCAAAGAAAATGACCTTTAAATAACTGTAATGTTAGGCTGACAGCTATGTAAAGATTAGAGAACTGTTTGCGTGTACTATGCTATGTCAGCATCAATCCCCTTTGGTCTTGACTGGACTAGCCATTAGCCTATCACTCCAGTTGGATCAAACCTGTCTCCTAACTGAGGTTATTCGATCAGAACCTCACTTCAGAAGATCTAACGATAAAACACCATCCAGGCATCGTCCACTTCTAGCTGACTATAATTACAAAAACATCTTATGTACTCAATGTAGTAAAATATCTATGGTTTAGTATCAGTTTTGTATTTTTTGCTATCATTAAACCCAGATTTAACCTGACTGTTCAACCTGTAATAACTTTTACCAGAACTTGTCTTTTTGCTGTCAGTGCAACTGTTACATCCCAAATTGAATGATGAGTATTTAAAAAGTCTATATTAGATAAATAATTTGCCAAGAGGTGCAGTAAGCCACAAAAAATGTGTCCCACAAAACGGTTGTTGCACTAAACCCTTTCAAACCAGCAAATTAATATCAAGAGTTTTTATAAATTCATTTTTGAGATACTAGTTTTTATAAACTAACAAAAACACTAAATCTCATTTTGCAAAACTTGCAAAAACACTTTTTGTTTTTGCAAACCCATTAGTGGAAGGAAACAGCTCAGTGTGAAATTTAAGCGTAACTCATCTGGTTTTATATGCAAAACAAAAATATTGTTCTGTCTTATTTGGTTTTAATTTGACAAACCTTTGTAATAAATGAGAGTATGGGTGCTCCAGCAGGTCATTAAGGGTTAAGAAGGTGTTTTCCTCTACAGCTCAGTGAAACCCTGTCGATATATGACTCTTCAGGGTGAGTCCTTTAAGTTACATTAAAACTTGTGTAATTCTTGATAAATATTATGTTTAAACTTCTTAGACATTCAGTGAAAACCAAGTGTAGCTACTAAAGAGTCTGAAGGTGTTTTTTAAACTGTCTCCTTTACATTAATTATTAAACTCATTCCTGTTAAAGCAGACCTTTAGTCAGACGGTGCCCTTTAGATGCCTGATGTTCATTAACCAGCTCTCTGTAATAAGGAGCAGAACTGTCTCTGAATCCTGATTTTAAACTGTTTTTCACACCTTCTTATCCTGCCTGAGCTTCAGAAACAAACCACTGATCAGTCAGAGACAGCTGGAGCTGCAGGGGGCGGCGGAAACAGTTCACAGGTTTATTAGATTATTATTAGTCATCTATTACCTGTCATTTAGCAGATGCAGATTGGAATTTGGTATTATCTTTATAGAGTTTTTTTCACAGCCTAAAAACTGAAATATTTATTCAGGTTATTTTAGTCTGAAGTTTAAATTTGTTCATCTAATTAACATTTTACAAAATGCTAAAACTGAATAAATCGATTATGGCGTCTTTATCCTATAAGTGACCGTTTTGAAGGATCTGAATGCTGAGAAGAGCTGTCAGATTCCCTCGCCAAAACATTGTTTTAGTTTTCTAATCCTCCAACTTCATTACTAACTCAACAGGAGCCGACGGCAACCTCATTCATTTGATGTCGCTTTGCACTCTCTGCTCTCAGATGGAAAAGTAAAGAGATACAGAAATACTACAGAGCAGAGTCTTCTTCACTTCAAAGGTAACCCTGGTTGAAAGTGAGACTGTATTAGAACAATTCCTTCAGAATTATTTGATCTCCTGTTTTTTTTTCTCCTCCACTCTCCCTCAAACAAAGGACGTTGCTCAGGTTTGCTCTGTTTTCTGAGAAATCTTCTTTTATGTTTCCATTTCCCATCATTTCTGCATCTGCAGAGGTAGGCCATGCAAAAACACAAAGAGAGAGTGAGACACTCACAGAGGACATCATTAGGGTGTCTCTACTAAAACGAGGAGGGAATAGAGTTCACTTGCTGACGTCAGGAAAGAAATAGTTGTAATAAAAAGGTAGGAGCTGTATTGTTGTGCTTATTTGCTCGTGAGACTATCATCAAAACACTAAAGGTGAGCAGGTTTCACTCTGAGGTGGAGGCAGGAAAAGGTCTCTTTAACTTCTTTGATGCTGTGGAGACATGATGGATCAGAATCATAACACACACACACACACACACACACACACACACACACACACACACACACACACACACACACACACACACACACACACACACAAATCTGTGACTCAGAGGACAGTACATTGATTTGCTCAATCATCACTTTTGCATCACACTAACTGAAACTAAAGCCCCTCCCTCTTTGGTACATCCAGCCTTAAGACCAGACAGTTTATCTGAGGAACACAAGTTCCCATTAGAGGACATAATGTCCCTCTAACAGGAGGAACACCAGCTCCACGTCTCGTTTTTCCTCTTCATGTTGGACGTTTTATCCTTTTCATCCTCTCTGTTTCTGATGAGTGGTCTCTTTTCCTGATGCACCATATTTTTTACTCAAAGACTGAATAAATAAAGTCCATTAAACACTCATCTTAGTGCAGTCTATCTGAACCTGGACGTTGGTGATAATTAGTCTTTTCTTGTTCGAATCAGCCAATAAACAGGCTCCTTTCTTTCATTTGAACTCATCCTTAATGACCTGTGGCTAATTGTTTTTTGGGGGTTATGGATGTTTGTGTTTCTGTAAAATGGTTCTATTTGAAAAAAAATTTTCTTTTTAATTTACTAGCAGCCACATTTGTTTTGCCACCAGCTTTTAATGTCATCAATCATTTAAATGAATTTTATCACTTGTTTTTCCTCCTTCGCTCCCAGGTGGTAAAAAACATACAAATGAGAATAAGCAGAAACTTAGAAGACGATATGCATGCCTAGTATTTTATTGGGTAAATCTTTGGCAGTATTAGTTCCATTTGGGAAACGAGAGTCCTTTTGGAGGTCTCCATCAACCTGAAGGTAACAACAACCAACGGAGACTCCTGGAGGTTTGAGAGAGAAGGGACATGCTTAATGATGACCTTCAGATCCGCTGCTGAAAGGTAATAAAAAGTAAAGAACTACAATAGTTTCAGTGGATGAACGAAGCCTGCCAAACTTCAAAGGACAAAAAGATCTGAAGATGGTGTCTCTGTAGATTCTCCTCCCTCTCAGGAGTCCTCCAAACCCACAAGCCAGAAAAACAGTTTCCTAATTAAAGTTTCTGTAAAGTTTCAGGTTTAGGCTGCAAACCAAAATTATATCACACTGTCCGGCGTGTTCTTTTATCTTAAAAAGGCACAAAACTTCCCTCAAAGTTAAGAAAGTGTAATCAACTGTGCTGATGTGAAAAATCCACCCATCAGTTTGGAGGTCTGAGGGGAAAATGACCCTCTGTTATGGAGGCAGGCTCACATTTCACTACAGAACAAAGAGCAACGAGGATCCAGAGTCTACAGATCCTCTTTGGGACACTCACTTTTTAAGTAATTCCTTTCTGCTTAAACGTCAAAACTGTAAAAGAATGTTGCTAATAATCAGCTTTAGTTCAGATCTTCATCAGGATTCAGCTGTTCCATTCAGCACTGAGCCTTCAAACAGCATTTCTGAGAGAAACACAACTTCTTCTAGTTTATATTTATTTTGGTTTTACTTTTATAAATACATCTACTCTCTGTAATCTGCAAACAAGCTAGATAGCTAGCCAGCGTACACAACATCATCCCAGAACTCTCACTCCTGGTGTCAGCTATAATCCCTAGGCCGCGCCTCCCCCGGACATGGGACCGCGTATTACCACAATAACAAGAGAGAGCAAAACACCAGCTGTTGAAACGCTATGCTAATGTTCAATCACTTCGTAGAGCAATCTATAGTTTTTATATCATATGCATGAACTAAACGTAAGAGAAAAAAAATCTTTGTGAAAAAAGTTCTAAAAACATGAAGATTTATAAAATAAAAGCTGCACACTATTGCCTTATGTTAGTATCACCTTGATATTAATAAAGTTAATTTTAAATTATTATCATTTGCATTCATTTATACACCATATTGCCCCAAATGAATAAAAGATCAAGCTGTAGTTTTCTTGCTGTGGAGGTTGAAGGGTTATACATTTGTTGTAAAGTCAGGAGTAACACCAGGCCTCCTCTCCCTCTCTTCCCAGGGTTCTTTCCGAGGTGCTCTCTCTCCTGCCCCTCAGAAAGCATCTGTGACCTCGCCACGTAAACGCGGAGCAGAGAACGCCGTGGTCCATTTCTTCCGCACGATCGTGAGTAATGCCCACGAAGAGCAACACCTCTCTAACACGTCAGGAGATTCAGAGTGCTTCAGCAATGTTAGAGCACGCCTTCCTTCTGCTCTTCTTCCTTGATTCTTTCTGACTCACCAAATCAAAGCCTCTTTCCTGTCTGCTTTTAACTCCTCCAGGTGTCCCCTGCCCCTCCCAAGTCTAGGGTGAGTAGTGCTTTGTGATACTGAGAGTAAAACTGTAAACATGATTAGAGCAGGTAAGGATTCTGAACCTGAAGGGAAATACTTCCAGGGAAGGATAAGAACCTTTTATTTTGAAAGGTAAATGTTTACTCTCTGATGTGAGCATCCACTTGCTTTGCTCTTCTCCTCCTCCTCCTCTTCCTCCCCCACGCTCCACCTGAACTCCTCCTCTGCCTGCCTTCCCCGTGACCCCCTCCCTCTGGATGCACTCCCCACCTGCCTCCTCTCCTTCCCTTCCTGCTTTTTACATTGAGTAAGTCTTTTCTTCCCTCCTGTCTCTTGTTTCTCTGCCCTCCCAGTTGAGAGGACTAGCCACCAAGATAGGCCTGGTAGGTGGTTCGAAAACCGCCAAACAAATCAGCACATCACATTTTTATACTCAGAGCAGCTCTGATCACCATTTTTAGGCATGGCGCCCCTGGCTTATATCACATCTTACTCTCCATCATCCACCTAAGTCTCCATAATCGTCCGTACATCAGCGATAAACCTCTAATGGCCGACTCAGGTCCACTCCCAACCATCTTCTGACTGCTCCATATCATGAGCTTATTATGCATCCATGATAACGCCGGCCCAGCTCTCCTCTCTCAGCCTGAAAGCTCTTTTGTGTCTGGCTGAGGAGACGCTACCCTCTGCTTCACTTTATCAGCTCTTAGGTTAACATCATGTGTGTGTGTGTGTGAGAGAGAGGTGGCTGTGAATTAAACAAGGACAGAGTGATTTATCTGTACAGAAATGATCAGCTATGGAGAACAGAGACGAGGCTGGAGGCTTTACTTTTATTCTGTCCTCATGAATTTAGATTTTACTGCAACATTTCTTTGTTGTATTGTTTAATGTGGTATTTTCCTTTTAAAAGGCAATTTTTACTTGAACAACTGGGTAGGAAGAGTACAATTATGACCACTGCTGATGCAGATCTATGCAAAAACTCCTGTTTTTAATTAGACATAATAAACAGCTAAAAGCTGTTTTCTTGTGTGGGTGATGATGGTATAACTTACTTCACCACACCAAACTCTAGTGTTTGATGTAAATGTAAATGAGTGAGAATATTTTTGATAATTATAATGTTATTATATTAACACATTTTGTCCATCTGAGTGGAAATTTGAAAAACTTGTTGAAAATTGCATTTTTATTAGGACTCCATTTATTTATGAGAAAAACATTTTTGTTATGAATTCATTGTTTTAAAATGTAAAAAAGATCAAAATCCAAGCAAGTAAACAAAACTGGGAAAAACTAAACCATCACACACACACACACATACAGTATATATATATATATCTACATGCATACATTTATTTGTCAAAAAAATTTTTTCATTGTTTAAATTGTATAAATGAAACAGAAACATACCTGGATATGATCTGTTTTCCTGTTAAATGTTTTCCTAAAGATTAAATATAGTCCATTTAAATAAATACAATTTGGAAAAAACACACGACTAACTATTTTCAGAAAATCTCATTTTAAGACAAAGTTCTTCATGTCATTAAACAGAGAGTATAAATAAATCCTTGGTGGTTTAAAAGTGATTTGCTGCATCGAAGCTTCTGGCTCATAGTTCTGGGCCTGATGGGATTTCCTGGTGATCAAAACCTGTGAAACCCATGACTCCTGAGGAGGTTCTGGAGGAGGACGAGTAATCCCTCTATCACATCCATTCCTCCTGTCTGAGTTTTTCTCCACTCTTGACTGAACCACTGATTAATCCATGGCTCTCTGTAGAAAGGTCAGCCATGTCTCAGTCTCTTAAATAAAACTCAAAGACCTCTTAAACATGATGGAATCGTTCCTCTTGTCTCTCCTCCAGGGCCACCAGAAGTCCAGCAAGAAGGCCAGCGCAGGGGACGGCAAAGGCACCCTGACTAGGATCTTCAAAATGGTAAAGGAAGAAAACACATCTACTCGTTAAATTCTACAATGGTGGTTCTTTATGCTGCTTTCCCTCCCTGAAAACAAACACTTACAGAAAATGGATTTCCTCTCTCATCCCATTCTTGCCCCTGTTTTTCTGTATTCCTCTCTGCCTCAGTGATGATATCAGCAGCAGAGTGAGTAAATGAATCACGACGGAGGAACGCTAGCGTTTAACTCACTGCATTTGTTCAACATTGATACGCTTGGGAAGCATCATAGTGTCGCTGCACTGGGGGGGGCTATTAGATACATGATTGATCATGGAGTACGCTGCAGAAGCTTTACAGTAGACTCACACTGAGGCTATAGCTAACACACACAACCTGCTGATGTCTTATTTATGTGTGTGAATAATTCTCATTATAATCCAGGACCATGAAAAACTTGCCATCCATCATTTATGTCACTTTTTGGTTTGTTTTTGGTTTTTTAGCCAAACCATTGACTAATTCCTAAGCATATATTAAATGTGTCAATATTAAAAACATGTTGAGGCCTTTTTGGCCGTCACTGTCCAGTCAGAGTCACAGCTGCTCAGTACACTTCAGCCTGAACTATCTGTTATAATCTTCATTCCCTGGTTAGGATCGGTGTGCAGCTTTAATCTAAGATGTGTTTGTTTTCAGTTTTAAACACCTGGAAGCTCAAGTCAAAAAGTGATGGTTGAGCTCAACATTATATCATCTTTGTTGTTTTCAGACCAGATGTTACTCAAAATAGTGTAGAATTAATTCGACTAAAGAAAAGTCATGAATAAATTCTGAGTATTTTACCAGACGTATCCACAGCCTCTCTGTGTTAGCATGGTGTATTCAGTTCCTCCACCTGAGGATGATTCAGGATGCAGCAGGTAGTTCATCTAATTGTTTGTGTAACTCAATTTTTTGTCTAGAAAATAATCACCAATCATCAAAGTTACTAATCTAGGATATAGCTGTTGAATGTCAGCAGATTATGAGGCTTCAGTTGAAAAAATAATAAAACAAGCAGCAGAGTCAGAGGAGGCAGTAGCTCACTAAATGTTGACGACTACTTGAAGACAGAATTTTAAAAACTATATGTAATTTTTAGTTTGAATCACTCTAAATTGGTACTTTTGAGACTTTTGCCAGAGGTTTTTCATATGGTTGGGCATATGGTCATTGCAGACAAACTGCAGCATTATCATACAGATGATCCAGTTGCAGCTGAATCAGAACAAAGAAAGGTTCAAAACGAGTGGGCGAAGCATCACCTCCTTCTTCTGATGTTTAACCATGAAGCCAAATGTATTCTATTTACAGGAGCCTTCATATTGTAACCAGTGCCTGAGCTCTGACTCACCACACACACACAGTCATGGTGCTCTTATTTAAAGTAGTCAATGACTAACAACTAAGTTATAGAAAAATGAATATTTTAACACATAACAGCAAGGTAACTATCAAGTTGACTCTTGAGTTGAAAAAACTATCTGAGGCATTTTTTAAAGTCAGAAAAATGTCCCATTTAGATCCATGGAGGGGCGGGGCTTAAAGCTTACCCTGCAGCCAGCCACCAGGGGGTGCTCTGGTTCTCAACAGTTTTGGTCATTAGGACATAACAGAATATAAAATAAGAGTTACAATCATAAAATAGATCTGTACCACCTGATGATTACTCTCAGTTTACCATGGACCATAATGAGTCAGATAATAACTGATCAGAATTAATTCCTCATTTAAAAAAGACTCCGAGACAGGAAGTGAGATGTTCAAATTCTGAAAGTTGTTCAAAGTTTTGTTTGATCATTTCCACCAACATCACAGCTGTTTGGATTCCTAATTCACAGAAAGTCTTTCCAATCCCTTTCAATTGCATGTATCATAAAATGTGTACTTTTGGTTTTCCCGCTGAATTTTGTTCATCTTGTCTACCTCTCAGAGTCAGCACCACTGATCAGTTAGTTTAATCATTACCCAGATTTCCCCGGGACTGCATCTTCACTGTGGCGGCTAACTTGTTGTCACTAAGCTACTAGAGAGTAAACAACTGTGATGGACCTCTGGAACGTGGGTTAAAAACCTCTCTGCTTCAGCTAATTGGCTCCATCTCAGAGGTTTTACACCCTCAGTTTGCTCTAATCCAAACAGAAACTCGTTTCCCTTCAGTTCTCTTCATTCCTGCTTCCAGTGTCAGGTTTAAATCCAAGCTCTGCAGACATTAAGATTTTATTCTTTTAGGACAGATAATAAAATCCAACTACAATGACTGGAACAAAACGTCTTTGGCTCTTCCTCTGACTACTGACGTATGGATTATCTTCTTAAGCGATCTGTAAAGATTGTTTAATCACCCCGTGGAAGATTCGTCTCTTTTTCCTGCTTTTTGATCTGAGAGCGTGGGAATGAAAAAAGCTGCTGCAGAGACTAAAGTGAAGGAGAGAAAGGAAACCTGTAAGATAAAACGAAGATAATGAGGTTTTATGAGCTCGTAAAAATTGCTGGGTAAAAAAGCCCACATGAACTTCTTGTATTGTCAATAATTCACATCAAATCACTCCTGGCCTTAAAGCAATCAGCTGGTGTATGATGATTAGTGCTTTCATGAAAAACCTGCCAGATCCAGTCATGTATACATCTGCTGCCCTCTGGTGGAGGATCTACTGGTGGAGAGGGCCAATTTTATTCCTTTATGACTCTATATGGTCATATAAATACTTACAAAACTACAACAGATTATTATATAGCTGTTATATTAACTTTAACCAATAAATAGTTCAGTTTTAAAACTAGATCTCTGAGTTTTGACACTAACTTCTATATTTACAGATTAATGTATATTATTCCTAAATAATAATTTACTGATTTGACCAAATGTTTCCTTTCCACTGATGGAATCATGATGTAAGTGGCTCATCTACATACCAGGAGAATCATTGTGTTCCCCTTTGAGTCTAAACAATACAGCTAATCCCCTGAATTAATTCATCCTCACTTGGCAGGTTTTCCTGTAGAATAAAATCACTTTTTTGTTTGATACTTCCTTCTACCCGCAGACATGAAGGGTTTGATTTAAATGTATCCATGGATCCGTTAGATAGGAGCTTTAGTCCAGAGGAGAAATCGATGTTTCCTCCTAAAGAGACACTTTGAAATAAGGTTCTGTGAGCAGTTTATGAACAATTAATATCTTATCTGCAGTAGATAGCTCTTTGAACAACCTCAGTTTGATAAAACAGAGATCGGTTCTGACTAGATTAACAGCAAACTGGATTCTGTCACTTCATCCTATTTCATGCAAACTCTGTTTTATAATCTTTAACTTTGTTGCCAGTTTGCACAACACAGTTATTTACATTGAATTTATTATTATGTGTAAAGGCTAATAGCCTAGCTGTAGCACTTCCTGCAGGGTAAAAACAAGCATTAATGCAAAGAATTCATTTAATGCGATTTGACTTTCAACACTGGCTGCTGTGATGATTAGTTAACATATCTTAGCATTTACGTTGGCAGATCTCTGCAGAACAGGCCAGAAACACAAAGCTAGACTCTTCTTGGGCTGCGATTATTGGACACAATACATTTTTGACAAAATGCACAAATTTTCAGTTGAAATCACAAATAAAAACAACAGATAAAGTGTGACATCCTTGCAAATGTCATGCAGCTGTTCTCTACTGTGATTTTGTTTTAAACTGAGTTTCCCAAAGTTGTCTCACATTTTTCTACAAATGGAAATGACAACAAGACAACAGGAGTGTGAGGCCTTGTGAATCAGGAGGTTTTGAGACATTTTCACAAACTCCTTTATGGTCTTTTGCTGTTTTAACAGTTGCAGCCCAGTGAGATTATTGGTTTTTAACAGCTACTTGTGTTCTGATCCTGTATTTTTGTTTTACAGGGAAGCAGGAGTTCTTCTCCAGCCAAACGCTGAACTCCCCCCTCCACAACCCCCTGCCCAGCATCTGGAGGGTTTCTTGAAGAGCACACAGAGGGGGAATTCAAAAAAAAAGAGAAAGGAAAGGAGGAAATTCTGCCAACACCTAAAACCGACCTTCCCAACTGCCTTTTTAACACCTTAATGTTTGCTAAACCCTTTTCCCACTCCCCCCCCCCCC
>SSNR01000076.1:1126880-1147797 GCA_006937965.1 Callopanchax toddi
ATTCCTTTATGACTCTATATGGTCATATAAATACTTACAAAACTACAACAGATTATTATATAGCTGTTATATTAACTTTAACCAATAAATAGTTCAGTTTTAAAACTAGATCTCTGAGTTTTGACACTAACTTCTATATTTACAGATTAATGTATATTATTCCTAAATAATAATTTACTGATTTGACCAAATGTTTCCTTTCCACTGATGGAATCATGATGTAAGTGGCTCATCTACATACCAGGAGAATCATTGTGTTCCCCTTTGAGTCTAAACAATACAGCTAATCCCCTGAATTAATTCATCCTCACTTGGCAGGTTTTCCTGTAGAATAAAATCACTTTTTTGTTTGATACTTCCTTCTACCCGCAGACATGAAGGGTTTGATTTAAATGTATCCATGGATCCGTTAGATAGGAGCTTTAGTCCAGAGGAGAAATCGATGTTTCCTCCTAAAGAGACACTTTGAAATAAGGTTCTGTGAGCAGTTTATGAACAATTAATATCTTATCTGCAGTAGATAGCTCTTTGAACAACCTCAGTTTGATAAAACAGAGATCGGTTCTGACTAGATTAACAGCAAACTGGATTCTGTCACTTCATCCTATTTCATGCAAACTCTGTTTTATAATCTTTAACTTTGTTGCCAGTTTGCACAACACAGTTATTTACATTGAATTTATTATTATGTGTAAAGGCTAATAGCCTAGCTGTAGCACTTCCTGCAGGGTAAAAACAAGCATTAATGCAAAGAATTCATTTAATGCGATTTGACTTTCAACACTGGCTGCTGTGATGATTAGTTAACATATCTTAGCATTTACGTTGGCAGATCTCTGCAGAACAGGCCAGAAACACAAAGCTAGACTCTTCTTGGGCTGCGATTATTGGACACAATACATTTTTGACAAAATGCACAAATTTTCAGTTGAAATCACAAATAAAAACAACAGATAAAGTGTGACATCCTTGCAAATGTCATGCAGCTGTTCTCTACTGTGATTTTGTTTTAAACTGAGTTTCCCAAAGTTGTCTCACATTTTTCTACAAATGGAAATGACAACAAGACAACAGGAGTGTGAGGCCTTGTGAATCAGGAGGTTTTGAGACATTTTCACAAACTCCTTTATGGTCTTTTGCTGTTTTAACAGTTGCAGCCCAGTGAGATTATTGGTTTTTAACAGCTACTTGTGTTCTGATCCTGTATTTTTGTTTTACAGGGAAGCAGGAGTTCTTCTCCAGCCAAACGCTGAACTCCCCCCTCCACAACCCCCTGCCCAGCATCTGGAGGGTTTCTTGAAGAGCACACAGAGGGGGAATTCAAAAAAAAAGAGAAAGGAAAGGAGGAAATTCTGCCAACACCTAAAACCGACCTTCCCAACTGCCTTTTTAACACCTTAATGTTTGCTAAACCCTTTTCCCCCCCCCCCCCCCCCCTCCATTGGCTGATGAAGCCACACAATCTGCCCCCTCCCCCATCCTGCTAGAAGTCTGTGCAGCCATCATCATCATAGTGTGAACTGTGTGCTGAAGCTGATACTGAAGCCGCTCACGTGTGCAGCCTGAATGACCTCCTCACCCCCTCTCTGTGTTGTCTTTGGTGGTTTTCTAACTAAAGGTGGCTAAACCGAAGCAGACCCGGATCAGATGGAGGTAGAAGCTGGTGCAGGTCGCACTGACTCGACCGTTACTGCCGCTTCCTGATTGGTTGAAACGAGCGGGCTGCTTCTGCATTAGAAAAGCGCGGGTTTTCTGTCCTGTCCCACCGTCTGCGTCAAGCTCTCTCTGACTTCCCAAACCGTGTTTTGAGGTTTTTTTTGTGGAAGACTAAACTGTTGTGACATTGTTCGTGACATTTGGGTCACGATGTTTCTCCTCTCGTGTCCGAGCCGTAGTGAAGCGTCCTGTCGTGAATGTGATACTGACCTGCGTTTGTCACTATTAGATCTTAGATTGGCTTTTAATTTGATGCTCAAATATACATCTATGTGTTTTTCAGTCCTCAAACAAATGACATGTCTAATTTCCATCAGAACTACATTATTTGATGAAGTTTAGAGCTTTAATCTGCTGTAGATCATGTTGTTTTTAATCTCATGCACAGCACCTCTAAAGTGCCTTTCCTCCTGACTGCCAAAAAAACCAATGTGCTGTGTTTCCCTCTGGTGAGTAATAATAAAAAAATGAAACACAATTTCAAAAAGGTGCTCTTTAACTAACTGGAATTACGTCATACAGTTGTTTTTCTCTTGAGAACGTTTAAATTTTCTGTAAAAAAAAATAAAAAAAGTAAATGTCAGTTGAAGAAAAACTCATCGCCGGATGTTACACCATCCATCTTCCTAAAGCAGGCGTGTGTGTGTGTGTGTGCAGCATTCATCTCCTACTGTCTGTGTGTGTCATGATTTCCCTTTAATCTTTTTTTTCCAAATGGATCCTGAGAATGAATGTAAACATCCTCCTTGTTATTGTAATAAGACGTGACCTGCCACTTAACTGAAAATAAAAACTATAAACCAGCCCTACGCTCATGAATACGTCTGTTTTTTACTGAACGCAGCACAAAGATGATGCATCATCATCATAAAGTAAAGGAATAAAACACACAGTGACAGGAAGTGGTGCTACCGGGTCGGGGCATTGCAGCAAACAAAAGTACGACATATTTCCTTTGATGGAGGAGCGTATGACTCATTAGGTAATCGTCAGTCATGCCAAGCTTTTCCCAGCTGGAGCAGATGGAGCTCTCACCATCCTGGGTGTGTGTGTTCTGTCATGTTGTACAAAGGCTGGATGGATGGAGGGCTGCTACAATACATCCAACTGAATCAGTCCAACCTCCAATTCACCAACCGGAAGGTTATTTACTTATTGCAAATGATTATGTTTGATTATTTCAATAAATAAAGACAGAAAGAGGAAGAAGAATGAACAGGGGTTTGGTGTGACGGGGCTTCAGCTTGTTAGTAAGTGCGATTCAAATCGGATCAGGTGAAACCTCAACAAAGAGGAAAGCTTAAATAAATTAAGACCTGAATGTATCGGAGTGATTCAGAGCAGAGACCTGTGTGAGTCTTAACAGTTTTCCTGATGATTTAAGTGAACCCTACATGTGGATTCTCAGTCATCTTAATGACAATCCAGAGTTTTTGTTCTTTTTGAAGCGATTTGACACTTTTCTTGTTTACTTCTCATCCAAGGTGTTACCAGTTCAAACTGAAACAGACAAAGTTTCAAGCTGAGCTGCTCCTGTAGTCATGCTAAGCTCACGGTGACATCACTCTCTCTTCTACAGCTTGTAGTTTGAATTGAGAAAGCTCCTGCAGACCGTAGCTGTTAGTTTTTTCAGAGTCACTCTTTGTGAACTGATAAACTTGTTCAGTTTGGTGAAGGTTTAAAAGCAGAACCAGGCTAAATGCTGCACCTCAAATCCAGTTTTTCAGGCTGCATGAGTCCTGGAGCATCTTCTTTAATTTGAATTTATTGTTTATTTTGCACATTGTTCTGTGTGCATCCTCAAGTGACTATTGACGTTCTAAACATTTTATATCCCATAAAGCAAATATAGAAAGTCCCATTCTTGGCCTCAATAGTTTATGTAATCGTTTTCCTCCTTTCAAAAGCAAAAATAAAAACAAAGAGGCTGAATTATTAAAAAATGTAATTTAATCTTAATTTATTATCTGACCAATAGAAAATACAACTGCAAAAAAAGAGAAATAATTTCAGCTTTGCTTCAAATGCACAATATTCTAAAAGTACAAATATCCATATAATCTATGTACTGACGTTTTTCAGAAAATATACACATCCTAACTACAATATTTACAAATAAACTACAGCTGCTGCTGTCGGTCCAAGTGACCTGAGTGACATCTTCATTTACAAACCTCAGGAGCAAAAAATCCACACCAGCTAAATGTGTTCAGAGGCCATTTCTAACTTAAACAAAACCAGACTCAGTATGTACACTATAAACATGTCAAATAAAGTGACAAATATTCTGTAAACCAGAGGGAAACGCTGACCCAGTTCATGTTGGATCACTAATACAGAGACCTGCATCTCACTGGGGAACCAGAGTTTATTGGGCGAGATCTCTGGAGGTTATCAGACAGATGACAGTCAGTCAGTCAGCAGCACAAACTGATAGAAGTCACTGAGCCACTCCACAGAACCTGACTGTTAACTTCACTGCTAGTTTGGATCAAACAGCAGGAACCTGCTCCTCAGGTAAGAGCTCTCAACGCACCCTGGAGCAGATTAAAGTCTGAAACCCAATCAGCTTTGATGTTCAGCAGTGTAACTCAACGTGCTGCAGACAGCAGACAGTGTTTTCTGACAGGTGGAGTGTACGGGTTCAGGGGAAGACGTTGTGCCAGTCTCCGGCTGATTCAGGAACCACCTCCAGATCGAGCTCGGGGGTCACCTCCACTGGAGGAGCTGGATCCTCTTGGTCCAGGGGAATGTCTTGAATCTGACCTGAAGGGGAGCAGAGAGGGAATTAGTACCAGTGTTTCAGTGAAATGCTTCCCTGTAAACCAGAGGGCGACCCATCACCAGCTGCTCACATTCAGCCTGCAGCTGCCATGTAAATTGAACCATTTGCCAAAAAGCAATCTCCCTCTCCTCGCTGCAACATTTACTTTATATTTTATTATTTTTACTTCTCTAAAAATACTATACCCCTTGAG
Organism: Callopanchax toddi; assembly: GCA_006937965.1. Taxonomy (NCBI): domain Eukaryota; kingdom Metazoa; phylum Chordata; class Actinopteri; order Cyprinodontiformes; family Nothobranchiidae; genus Callopanchax; species Callopanchax toddi. The sequence goes on from SSNR01000076.1 coordinate 1,131,575, forward strand.
CAAACTGTATATATACACACACACACTGAATGATGTAAAATATGTATATTCTGAGCTGTTGGAATGACTTGAATCATCAAGTCTAAATAATTTGGTGTAAAACAAGAATGAGCCTACAGCTGGAGGGTTCAGACTGGTTTCTCTAATGCTGAATTCTATGTCATAGTGGACGTCATCTGATTATATATGTTTAGTGTTGTGAATCTGAAACTCCACTAACTCATAGCTGTTAAGCTGTTGGAGTAGAAAGCAGAGCATCAAAAACAAATACAAGCAGGCTGTTTACTAAAACACAAACAACAGATTTAGTCTGAAATGACTCCAGATATTAGACTCTGGAGAACTTATAGTGTGGATTCAACCCTGAAATTCAAACATATGTTCACATTTAGTTACTTAGATTCTTTACCCAGCAATAACCGGGGTGAAGAGCTGAAGTTATGAACCCCTAGAGCTCAGTCTACCATCACTTCACTGCAAAAATTAAAAGTTAGTTCTAAAATGATCTAATATTTGTTTCTTTAAGGACTGTTTTTACAGAAGAAAATAGTTTGCATGGTTATGAAACCTGCAAAACAGTAAAGGATTCATCATTTTTAAACTAAGTACCAAAATGGTGATAACATCAGGATGACTTTGCTTCAACAAAGTGTTTCCTAAAGACTTTTCATAAAAAACTAAGTTTGGCATTGTTTAACAGGATTGTGTCCTTAAAATGAGGAGTGAAATAAAACACAGACATCTGGAGGGCAAAGAATAAAAGTAGCTGACTCTAAAAGTATATATCTAGATCAGACTAACAGTATCTGAGAGGGAAAAGGGGAAAAATCCAGCATAAAGCTGACAGGACCCCAGAGATGATTCATCCTTAATTGAATCAACTACTGTTCTTTTGGCCCTGGGTGTTTCCAGCTAAGTAACTCAGTGGTTCCGAGGATGTTCTCCTCACTAACGTCGTCCTCCAGTTATCACATGTTTGATTCAGGACGATGCAGCTGCTTGTAGGACTGACTGTATGAGGACTGTCTGCTGTTTTAATTAAAATGCATCCAAGCCTTCTTATTTTATGGTTTTAATTTAAATCCCACCATCTAGTTAAAGGCAGCTCTGGTTCTATGTAAAGCTCTTTAGAGCTCTGCTGCACTTAAAAATAAACCTAACTTACTCCAACGTCCTGGAGTCGTAGGTTAGTTAAGTGTTACTGACAAAAACGTGCTCAGATCATTTAAAATAACAGAGAAAAAAGGAAATTCATGCTGAGTAAGTAGAATGTCTACAAGGACAAGTTTTTATGAAGTCTGGATGAAACTGTTTTACGATGGCATCAGAAAGAAAAGAGCTGGGCTCAGAGAGATAAGGAATGATGGATTAAAAAGTCTAACATGTAGAGAGGAGGACAAATGAGTAGGCCCCTTACAGATCACTGAAACAACGTTCTGTTTCTCCTGAAAAGACACGATTAAATAGTTTTTACAGGTTTGTTGGTTCCTTGAAAGAGAGCATCAATCCCTGCATTACAGTCATGTGTCAAACTAAGTGTTTAAACTGAAATATTACCACAGGAGCCTTTAAGCTTTTCATCAGACACTCAGCCTGCTGGCTCATGTGTACTAACCTGAACCTGGTCCAGAGAAAGCAAAGGCCACAGTGGTCCGACGATCTCAGAAAGGAGATTACAGATGTTTAAAGTCTCCAAACACAAGCATGTTCCTGTGACCACAGTAAGGTCCAGAGACCTGTAGTTACCCTGTCAGGATGTGGACGCAACAGGAAATGCAATCCCAAGCTGGTCAGCTATGGTAGAAAAGGAGGCAAGGGAAAAAATCTAAACTAACTCCAAGATCAAGATCCATCCCTCAGACCGCATCATCTGTTGCATTTTCAACCATAATGGTGCTTTGGGAGGGCTCCACTACTGGTAGAAAAACAGAAAAACTCCAGTTGACAAGCCCCAATAATGAGCCAAACCTGGAGCTTTTTGGCCATTTACATCAAGCTAACAGAATAAATTTCCTTATCAAACCTACTGGGAAGTGTGGGGCGATGTTGCTGCTTTTGGCACAGTGAATGTTGAGCCTTGAGTCTGTGCAGGAAACAACAAAGTATCAAAGATACTAAAGCATCCTGGAGGGAAACACACTCCCAAACTCCCAGAGAGCTCATGATAATGAGCCCAAATAGCTAAAAGCACTCAAGAATGGCTGAGAGAAAACCTTAGACCACTCTTAAATGGCCTCCATGAGCACAGATCCTAATCCTATTGATCAACTGTAAAAAGAGATGAAAACTACACTCACAGAAATGATTCATGCCAGAGTTACCTTTTATGCATTTTTATCTATTAGATTTTATTGAAAAACTTCTATTTTTCAAATGTATGCATTAAAATTAATTATAATCTACATAATTTAATTAAATTTAATACATATTAAATTTAATTAGGTAATACTTACTAGCATGGTTTAAATAAAAAAAGCTGTAAAACGAACAAGATTCTGTTATTTAAAATGTATGTGATTTGTTTACATAGAAGTTATGTGAATTTCAAAGTGAATTTGAAAAACCGGAAACCACTTCCTCCACTTCCTGTGAACACTCGTGCTCTGGAGCTAGCACTGTCCATGCTATGGTAAGTGTAGCATTCTCTCTAAGGGTTTTGTGTATGTACACAAAGAATGTTATTGGCTTGGGGTGTCGAGTGCTTGCATTTATCATCAAATTTATGTAGTTCGTGATTATTTTATGCAGTTATATCTTGGTCACGTCGTTTTAAAGAACAATACCGGCACCCGCTAGCATCAGAGCTAACAAGCTAGCTGTTTCACAGCATCTTTGCTGGCTATGGCTTGGTTATCCAGCTTGATACTGGATTAAACAAACCATTCGCAGTTTTAACCGTCATGTTATCATCACGGTTAAAATGACTACTAGTAACATCAGTAGCAAGCATTCCTTTTGTCCACACATTTAGCCTGTTAAATTTGTAACATAGGCTCTGTAGTATTAATTTTCATCAGCTTGCTTAAAGTTTATTTTTAGAACTTCATGGGGTTGTTTTGGAAGGTGCAAACTTGTTACATTTTAGCAAAATTCTGCAGTTTTAATGCAAAATAATGGCATGTCTGTGATTCATGCAAATCTGCACTTATATTCTTTTTTTCAGACACCTAACTCTGGCTATTTGTCTCATTCTCCTCCAATCTCGTGTTCTCACCTCCATGTTGTAAGTATAAATTAAAAGATGTATACATTAAAATGTAGCAATTTAAATGTAGTTCATATTAATTTGCAGTTCATGTTATTTTAAAATGGTTTAAAATATCAAGCTAAAATGTTTAGAGTTAGCATGTTAAAAAGTATTAATGATTTTATTTACAATAAAAAAAACTCATTAGGCCGACAAAGTCTGATCTCTGACAATGTTGGGTGTGTGGGTTTTATCAGGTATTGGTGTAGGCCTACATTGTGCATCAGATCCAGAGTTTCAAAGCAGGTGGTCAGCAGCACTGTTTGATGTCAGTGAGGTAAGTGTGAATCTTAAGTGTAGTCTATCAAGGACTTTCTTTACAAACTGTTAAAATCTCTATCCTGTCTGTGTTGTCTTTTACAGATTAATTTGGAGTTTATACAACTGACAACTGTTCCTCTGACCTCCATGGACCGTCAGACCGACAACCTGATCAAGGTTTTTAATTCCAGAGGTTGAGCAGCAGAAAAAAGATCACAGTCATAATGGGCCAGATGGATAATGTAAGTTTTTTTTTTTTTGTATAATCTTATAAACATATAGTTTGTTTAACTCAGCTGTATAGGACAGTTCATATGTTAAATGTTTTTCTGGCCCTATTCAACATGACTGTATTCTTAATGGGCTTACACCTTTGTGAGCTTCACCTGAGTCAAACAAGGTGGTGGGGTGGTCAAGTTGGGAACTGTCAGTGACTTTGTTAGCCTCAGCTCCTGTATGTTGGTATATCTCCAACACTGACAAGCATGGAATCATAACTTGTTTTTTGTTGTTGTTGTTGTTTGTTTCAGAAAGAAGAAATCAACATTAAGCGTGATTTGTGTGCTGAGCTGTCTGAGCATCTACCTCAGTGAAGACCTGGACACACTGGTTAAAGAATACATGGTACGTATGTCAGCCTACTGTCCTATTTCCCCACAGATGTAATTGATTTCCATCTAGATGTACCTGATAACATGTGGCGTTCATGAGAATGGGATGGACATGGGGACACATTGACCTTGACCACCAGTAGTACTGAGTCCACTGGGTTTTTAGAATGTAAAATTCCCACAAGGTAAATGGTGGTAGAACCGTCACTTTGTAGGAAGTAAATCCACTTGGTCCAGACTTGGTCTGTCTCCTTTTCTTCCAATACATTTTCCCTGTATCAAAAACCAGTTTCTTGTTTTGGGTCTTGCAGCTACTGGCTACATATTTATATCACTGATCTCTGGTTCTGTATTTTTATATCTATGCATTTTTAGTTTGTTTTGTTAACTGAATATTTTATGGCAGGTCAAAGGCTTCATTGGGAAAAGAGCCGTGTCCCCAGAAGTCCCTCCATCTTAAAGAAGTGCAGAACCTTACCCTCAGTGGAGAACCAACAAACAGGTGAGAACGAGACTACTACTTCAAAAGATTTGTTTCAGATTTTTTTATTGTTGTTGTCAACTTGATGGAAAAAATGCACCATTTGAGAGTCGGGGTGTGAATAATCAAGAACACAAAATGCATCCTTATGACTATTTCCCCCCAGGTTTTTAGGTGGTGATCAGAGGTCTTAAGGTCATTTTTACCTTGAACTTGCATCCATCTCATTCTCATGAATGCACATATGCAGTGCTTCATCTTCAAATGAGCACAGTTGGCCTAGGGATGAGCTGCTTAGATTTTGGTGGTCGAGGTTAAGGTCAAGCAGTTCATCGTTCTGTTCTTTTTCTATTCCAGGACACTAAATCCAGAGGGGCTGAGGTAGACTTTGCAGAGAAGACCATGGTCGTCTACACAGTCCGAGCAGAGGGTCACAGTCCTGATGGTTCAGGTGATGGACGCTTTGCTGATGTTGGTGTTGTGCTGGAAGACGTGGAAGTTCTCCATAACCTGCAGAGTGTCAGCCATGCATGTGTGATGCTTTGTGGCCTGATCTGTGCACTCAACTTGAGCTATCCAAAAAGCCTGAAGCGTACATTCGAGGTGTACCAGAAAATCCTGATGGACCACCTGGACTCAACCAAGCTTTCACCAAAAGTACAGACACTGAAACTCAAACTGCTCCAGTGATCTGGTGGTCAGTAATACACTAACACAGACCCTGCTTGATTTTTTTTTTCATGTTATTTCCCAGTCAGAGTGGATCTTGTGTTCAAATGATCCCTTAGTTCTTGAAGGGTGTGTCAGGGAAATACCTGTTTGATAAATGTGTATCTGTAAAGTTTTTTTTTAATCGTTTTGTCTCCAAGCCTTTAACACAGGGGAATGATGTAATGTGATGTACAAGTGTGCCTTTGTAGGTGGGTTCATAGATGGGTGATTTTTAAAGTGAGTTAGCCGTCAATGTGCCTCAGCTCAAACCAGAGCTTTCTTGAATTATTTCTAAATTCAGTTGCACTAGTTAATTACCGGTAAGTGTTAAGGTACTTCTAAAAAATGCTTCAGTTCCTACCAAAAACTGTCATCACCCAAGTAAAAAATGTTTTTCTTCTAATACTGAAGGGAAACTATGGCCATAATTCAACAGTGTCTTATTTAGAATGTACACAAGTCAGTCTTTTATAGAAATACATAATTATGATGAAAAAATCACTTTAAGATATAGGGTATATCATCTTCAAGTGACGTTTCCATCATAATTATGTATTTAAATAAAAGACTGACTTGTTAACATTCCAAATAAGACTCTACGTTGCATTATTGCATTTAACAAAACCATCAGATAAACAAAACTAAACAGACTGAAAGCTCACAGGTGGAGAGTATGTGTGGATGGACAGTTTTGCACTTTGCTCTGATGAGCTGAAATATTTCTGACATTTTTCACAGATTTTTTGGACTTGTTTGTATTTTTTCCCTCATGTCATGCTTTATATGCTAAGTTTTTTTCTACAATTTAGTCACTTCTATTAAGTACTCTGGATGGAGAAAATGTTGGATGGGGGGGGATGGAGAAGAGTGACATCAATTAGAAAGATGGAAGTATTTGTACACGCATTAACGTTGAAGACAAACACTTCAAAATGAACCACAAGGATATGTTCTGTCATGAGTTTCATGTTATGGATATTGAGACTTTAATGTTAATAAAGTTGTTGAATCAACAAGGTGATCTGATCTTGTGCATTATTGTTTCTACTAAATGGAAAAGAATTACATAAATATGATGCATTTTAAATAATTTGGTTTAGTACATAAGCATAAACGACATGCAATTCAAATAAATAAATGTTATTTATATTGCACAGGTAACCTAATTTTTATGCAATTCAAACAATATACTTTATGTATTTGAAATAAATAACCCCATTATTATGAATTTAAAGTAATTAAACTTTATTAATAAGAAATACATAAACTTGAGGATTATGCATTTCAAATAAATAGGCTTTATTACACAAATGAATATATATCATGTAAGGTTTATTTGGTAGGTTTGTTTAAAAATTACCTAAAAAAAGTAAATAGGAATTTGTCATGTAAATAAATTACATAAATCTTATGTTTTAGGGTTAAATATTTCTGTGAGTGTAGAGGAGCAACACCAGAAACCAGACCTGGGTCTGGGGTGTGCTTTGTGTTAAATATGGAATAAAATAGGGATGACCCTGATACTCAGAGTATCACCTACTAAGTTCATGTACTTTGTAAGAGTGTAGTAAATTTGTGCAGAATTCATGAAAAACAAAAGATGATCAGTAATCTCCTGAATCAAACACCTGCACAGAGTCATGAAGCTATTCATGAGGTGTGGCTCCTCCTGCAGGTTCATCACTTAAACAGAAAACAACTGAATAGAAGACATGAAACTGTTCTCTAGAGGTCTGCTACGAGTCCTTAATGTTGACTTCTTATCTAAAGAGCTGAAGCTCCCAGCTGGAAGAAGACATCCATCAGATCTGAGACGACTGGAGCAGCTAGCTGTCAAACTCAGGAGTCAAACTGTGTTGAGAGACAGAACCACAGATTTGTGGCAACAGCCTTGAAATGGATCACTGTGAGATGTGTAGGAAAATACAAAAAGGCACAAAAAGCAGCAGCTCTGCAAACTGCTCCTGTCATTTCCAGAGAATTATGATTTCAGAGAAGATTGAGGGCAGAAATAATTTTCAGGTTATACAAATGAGACTGCTTTGTTTTTAAATAGGTCATATAAGAAGCTGTACACAGCCATGCAGAGGTTAGCTTTCTGAGTTTTATATGCTAACAAAAGTTAGGCTTTAAATCCTAGTCTGTTTTATTTAGTGCTATATTTATTTGTCATATGGCACTAAACGCCACATACAGCTGAGGCTGAGAGAAATGTCAAAGATTGTCTGAATTATTCGTTACAAGCTAAAGTGCTCTAAACAAAATTCAAGCATTTCCGAAGAAAAGACTATATTTAAATTAAAAGACAAAATGTTAACCTGTCAGTGAGCAAATGTCTGATGTCTGTCCAACATTTAATGGAAACAGCTATTTAAAAAAGCTCTACCACGCTGGAAAACCTTTTATGAGACATTTTATTCCCTGAACCTGCAGTCATTTTGTCCCACACACACAAGCCTCCGACTGCGTTTTGCTTTTCTTGTAAAAAAGATGTTGATGGAAATCATTTCATGGCTGTATCAGCATGGAGCCATAACAAAAACAAACCCTACTTCAGTATTCAGTCACTTTGGGATCTTTCAGTGCAGAGTGAACATGCTGAGTCCCCCCCCCCCCCAAAAAAAAAGTTCTAAAAAACAAAGTTATTGAAGGACTTCACCTGTAATGGATTTGAGAAAAGTTAACCGTTTGTGATGTTTTCAACTAAAACAAAATGTTCCTGTTTCAATGCATTAACAGTATATGAAGAATAACAAGAATCAAACTCTATAGAAATGTTAAAGCTGCTGTCAGTGGATCATTAGTCACCATGGCTACAGTGACCTGACAATAAAAGGCTACTGTGAGCAAAATGTTTATTTGATTTGAATATTCAAATTGTATGTGACATTAAATTTAGGGTTTTCACTATCTGTAGCCATAACCATCAAGATTAAAAGAAATAAAGGCATGAAATCTTTCACTCTATGTGTATTATTTAAAAACGAGTGACAAAAAATATTCAACTTTTTCACAATTGTTTTAGATGTTCCTGTATGTGGAGAGAAAACTTAGTGGGAGTAAGAAGAGTTTGTTTTGGAAGGTTTAGACGTCTCAAAAGTTATACAAATGCAAATATATCATTGCAAAGTTCTCGGACTCTTTATATTTTATTTCTGAAAAGGGTTAACTGTTCACATCATTCAAAATAAGATGAAGTCCACATATATTTATTATTATGAAAGCTGTGATTTCAGTATAGCAAACTGTTGTTTTAACTGAAATATTATTCATTTTTTGTTTTGTTTGGTTAATAAAAATGTACTGGTTGTAAAATAATTTGGGGTCATTAAAATACTTTGCTTTAAAAAGCACCAGGTTGTCACACATATGTGAAACCTAAAGATTCCCAATCCTAATGTACTGCTACAAAAAGTCCTAGCACACAGCAGAGCTACGCATTGTGATGTGCGTTTTAGTCTAAGTTGAAAAAGAAGCATTAGGGGCAAATAAAACCCATCCCCTTGAAGGAAGGCCTGCTGCTTTCATCACAGAGATTTACACTAAAACCATCTTGGGTTGAGAAATGGTGACAGAACTTTGTAATTAATGTTATGTAAGATCTCGTGCACACAGTCTGTGTTGTGAGTGACTCTGCTAATATCACGTCAAGCCTTAACTCAATATCAGACTGATAACTGGGTCATAGCCATTGTTTTACCTTAGCTGTGAGGACCATGATGAACACAGCTGAATTCAGAGATTAATCAGCTGTAAATGTACATCTAATGAATATTTTCTGAGAGTTTTTTGGCTGCAGGTGGTAAAATAATTGAAAGTAGGGTTCTAACCCGATGAGTCTGGATGTTATTACCTGTGACACTGTAGAGAACAACAGTCCAAACTTGACATTTTGAACCGTCAACACCTCCTCAGCTTAGAGGAGCTCGGTTTGGGGACTTTATTTTTCAAATATCTCAGCACTGGAATAATCTTCAACAAGCACCTGTCAGGCTCGGAAGTAGAAAGGCTGCATGAAATCAATATATAGGTGAAGGTGCCTTAACCTTAACTGACACTGTCAGGAGGAAGTAATAAATGAACATCCACTAAATGCACATCTTGACAGAGGCGGAGGCTTCAGGTAAACAGCGCATGGACCCGTCCTTCAGCACAGCTTTCCTGATTCATACCACCCTTAAGATGAAGGTGAATAAACATTGATGACGAGTGTTGTCGCTGAAAAGTCTCTTTGTAAACAGATACTAGGACGAGATGAGGCACAAGAGCAAAACTTTCCCATGAAAGATGATGATGTTTTACAGAGCGGAGAGCCTGTTTTCCACTCAGCCGTCTAAAAAGGCTCAAAGGACACTTTTAAATGTTCCATGCAAACAGAGCATGTTTTTTGAGAAGTGTGACCATAAAAGACACATTTAGAAACAAACATCACAAAACATCGAACAGGGACCCTGATCTTCCTGTGAATACTGTTCCTGAGTGAAACTGCATCAAAAGCCCAAACAGACAAAGCAAAGAGGCTTTTTGTTTTTCCAGGCTGCTCAGACAAAGTGTTTGTGTGTTGATGTTGCTCACCGTAGCCGTGGGATCTCTTCATGTGGTGTTTCATGTTGCTCTTTTGGGTGAAGCTGATGCTGCACACCTCACACTTGAAGGGCTTCTTTCCTGTGTGCTTCACCATGTGGACCTGCAGAGCACTCTTCTGGTTGAAGGCCTTGTCGCACTGGCTGCACTTAAAGGGACGCTCGCCTGCAGCAGAACAAAAACCATAGGATTCATATTCAGAGGTGGAAAAACAGAATTTTAAAAGATTATAAGGTAGATGATTTTAACAGGAATCTTACCAAGTGCTTAGATCTTAGATTTTATAATTGTAACTTTATTTAGTTGACAATAGTTTTTGGGAACACTGTAGCTCTAATCATTCCTATTCCCCTGACCAATCAAAACAAAGAAAGGAACAAACTTCTGACAAACTCTGTCAATAATGGATGACCACTAAATCTGAAGCAATCAGCCTTGAGAGCAGCATTCTGATAATGAGGGAGTAAATGCTTCCCGCACAAAACCACAAAAGCTGCACACACACACACAACATCATGCTGCTCAATCAATAAAACCCTTCTGAGAACCGAAACAGTGTTAAGAATGCAGATTTTTCTGTGTGTGTGTGTGTGTGTGCGTGTGTGTGTGTGTGTGTGTGTGCGTGTGTGTGTTTGTGTGTGTGTGTGTGTGTGTGTGTTAACTCCCTTAAACAAATCCTGTTCTATTTTCACATTCTCTTAAACATAAACTCACAGTTAAACACACTGCAGAGGTTCAGTCTTTCCCTATAAATGGTCTGACTACTTTCAGGTTCAATAAATAACAAAGTGCACATATACCAGCCACTTTATTAGGTACACCTGTTTAGTTACTTGTTAACACAAATAGCTAAAGCCAATCACGTTGCAGCAGTTAAATGCATTGAGACATCTAGATGTGGAAAAGACAACTTCCTGAAGTTCAAACTGGGCATCAGAATGGAGAAGAAAGAAGATTTAAGTGACCTTGGATGTGGATTGGTTATTGGTACCAGACAGGCTGGTCTAAGTACTTTAGAAACTGGTGATCTGCTGGGATTTCCACCCACAACATGAAAGCATGGCTCCATCCTGCCTTGTATCAATGGTTCAGGCTGCTGGTGGTGTGATGGTGTAGAGGACATTTTCATGTCCTCCTCTGGGCCACTCAGAACCTCTGAGGAATGTTTCAAACACCTTGTTGAATCAATAACAAGAAGAGTTAAGATAGTTCTGAAGGAATAAAAGGCCCAAACCAGAATCAACAAAGTGTACCTAATAAAGTGGCCAGAGAGTGCACAACCAATGGTCTGATGTGTTTCAGGTCATGACCAATGCTCAAAACAGAAGCAGCTTCAAACGCAGCAAACAGAAAGCTTTAATGTTCCTTCTCATTCTTCTCAACCTGCTGAAAACTTTCCTCAGCAGCAAAGTAAAAACAAGCTCCTGACTAGCGCTGCACGATTCTGGATAAAATGAGAATCACGATTTTTTTTTTGCTTAGAATTGAGATCACGATTCTGTCACGATTTTTTCCAATATAAATATTTATTGCTCTTATTACCTGCACATCAACTTCTTAACAGCTGACAATGAACATAAAAACAATGTATCTCTCGTCTTCTCTTACGTACACAACCTTTGAATAATTTTAACAATAATAACAGTTTTGAACTTTGTCATTTTAGGGAGAAAAAGGAGCGCTTGTTTTCATGCAGATTACATCCCGGATCAAATGCGGTACAATCGTTGTCTTCTTTTTTGTTGTTGTTGTCATTTGAAAATGAGATTGCATACAAGTCTGAATTGAGATCACGATTTTTTGACGATTAATTGTGCAGCCCTACTCCTGAGCATCTGTAGCTTTCAACACAGAGTCCATCAAACATTAGTACTGAAGCATCTTCTTAGAGCCTGGTTAAAGCACTTCCTACTACACTTGGTCTTCTTAGGACTGATCCTACAGACTTGGCACACCTTACAGGGATATTTGGTGACTTGACTCTTGTTAGTCAGCACAGTGAGGTTAAAGTGAACTGGCTCAATTCAAGAGCTGCTGCTGTAAAACAAAAACAGTACTGAGCTAGAGTTCTTCAGGTTTTATTAAAAGTGACACAATGAAGTTTAAAACAAAACTCAAAGTTTAGCATAAAGTTGAAATGAGAAAAAAAATCAGCTGCTGTGAAATTGTAAATATCTGACAATCTACTTAAAGAGGTGCACAGGTATACCTTTTTGTTTCTGAATTGATTTTTTTGGCTGGTTATTACTCTTTTATGAAAGGAAGTAAATTACAGTAACCTACTAAATTTTTATAAACAATTATAAGGGAATTTATTCATAAAAGTTTTACTGATCAAATGATACTGATCCTTCACTGAAAACCACAGATTATAAAGAGTAAAGTCTTTTGTCTTACCTGTGTGTGTTCGGTTGTGTCTCTCCAGCTGACTGCGCTTAGCAAAAGCCTTGGAACAGGAGGAACAGTTAAAGACCCGGGGCTTCTGGGAGCTGGGTGACGGACCTGGCTGGTGCACTCGTTCATGTTCCTGAAAATCAGAGAAAAACATGTGACTGTTATCAGGAAGAAGAAAAATTGATTTGTGTTCACATGCGTATACACTTTAGTACAACACAGTGAAGTTTGTTCTCTGCATTTGGCCCATCCCTGAGGAGCAGAGGGCACACATGGCTTGGGCCTGGGACTGAACCCTGATCTCCTGATCCTGTCTTCACCTGAGACACGGTCGAGAACCTCAGGCTGTTTGGAAATAATAAGGTCCTGCCTGTCAGAACACATTAAAAATATTATATTCGTACTGGGATCAGATACAGTCAATGCATAAAAAAAAAAAGATGATTAAAAAACTCGCTGCAAAACTCTCTGAGCCTGAGCTGATTTAAGATAGACCAGTGGTGGAGGAGGAAAGCTAAATACCTGGAACTATCGTGGAATCACTGGTGTCACATCAACAAAGGTAAAAAACATATGAGACTGTGTGTGAGTGCACTGGTGCAGATAGCATTGATGTGAATACATATATACACATTTATATTTTACTTAAATCCAAGAACCAAACCTCTATATTTATGACCTTCATATAACCTTCTATAAGAACTATTGTACAATTGAGATTTAAAACATATACATTAATTGGTATTAAAATTATTTCATGTCTTAGACAAATCTCTTAGAATATTTTGGTAATCAAGCTCTTTATTGAATAAATAATCCATGGACCGAATACTCAGATATTCATGTGCTACTTATTAAAACCTATTAAAAGCTGCACTCTCCCTTCTCTGCTGTAGGATCCCTCTTATCATTCCAACACGTACAAATGCTGTTGTGAAGCAAAATATCTTTTCAGTTTGAAGTCATCGTTATTTTTCTATCAGTTATAAAGTGACCTGAACTTTGCAAACCTCCTTCCAGGAATGAGACATCAAGTGGCTTTTTGTTACAGGGTATGTAGAGAATTATGAGGTAATACAGACAGGCATGTAGACCTGAGTGAGAGATGTACCTGAAACTCTGTTTGGTCTGCTTAAGGACATTTCTTTGACATGGACCAAAAAAACAAAAACTTTTTGTCTGTGTTCCTGTTAAAATATTAGTCCCTGACAGTTTTCTTTCTCTACTCAGCTTTAAACAGGAAGATCTCAGATGGTTCTTCTTGTTGATCTCATTGTAAAGACTGATTGTATCACCAAGTAATACAGTTTAAATTAAAAACACATTGTCACCTGTAAAAATTATTGGTGTTGCACTTTTGTGTCTACTCAACTCAAATTTAAAACAACAAAGTTGACCAAGGCACTTTACAGATAAAAGTAAAAATAAAAACCATGATAAAATGTAGATCAGTACTAAAGATTTAATTCAAACTGAATAAGATAAATCAAATACAGTCAGATAAAACAACAATAAAAGCTACTACGGTAAAGAATTAAGCTCAGTCAGAATTAAAAGCCAATGAATAAAGGTAAGTCTTTAAAAGAGATTTAAAAATTCCCAGGGTCTCAGCAGATCTATTGTGACCTGCTAGGCTGTTCCAGAGCTGGGACGCAGCTGCCCCAAAGGCTCGGTCACCTCTAGTCTTCAGCCTGGTTCTGGGGACCTCCAGCAGGAGCTGGTCTGCTGACCTGAGCAACCTGAGTGGAGTAAATAAGTGCAGAAGGTCAGATAGATAGTGAGATGCCAGTCCATTTCTAGAATGAACTGGTACCCAGTGCAGTGAGGCCAAGATGGGTGTTCACCTATAGTGTTTTCATATTCCACGTCTCAAACGTTTGACTAATTTTCTCCTCTTTGTTTTCTTTCTTCCTTCCTCCCACAGCACATGGCGTCAGATTTAGTCCAACAGTAATGCCTGTCCCAATGAAACAAGTGATTATGAACTATTTATTGTTCATGATCATGCTGTGAACTATTAAGTTACCTGGTTTAAACGGAGTATCAAATCAAATCATTTTGTCTTAGGACTTATTTTGTAATTGAGTGATCTGAATCATTTGAAAAATATGGTTCAGCCCTTGTTTCAACACACCTACCTGAAACATAATTAAAGCTGCACTGTGTAATTTTCAAACAAGCAAGGTATCACCCCTCCCGTCGGGGATAATCCATGTGCCGCGCCTCCCCTGGATATGGGGCCGCGTATTTCCACAGTAACAAGAGAGGGAAAAACACCAGCCATTGAAATGCTATGTTACTGTGCACTCAGGTTTTTCCTCTTTCTACGTCCAAACATTTTTTGTTTTCTGCTACCTGAAAAAGTGTTATTCTTTTTGGGACCCTGGTATTTTTTCCTAAAGTTGAAGTAAGTAACAGCCGGCCGTTTCTGTCCTTCTCTCACTTCCGGGATGTTCTGCTTTAAAATGCTCCAGCACGCATTAATGGAGGATCCAAGCAGTGCGGAAGTGAGGGGCTTCAGCGAGACGGACAGTCGGATTGTCCAATAGTTGTTTTCTGTCTGAAACGTATGATTGGCTGAGGTTTTTAGAGAACTGCGAGGGAACCACCTCAATAATTTCTTTTGTTTTTTTTCTTAATTGCCACAATATATTTATAGCTATATTATGTTAGAACATTGTTAAGAGGCATGAAAAAAAAGTTTTAAGCTATATTGTTTACCAAATTATCTATATCACCTTTAACAGAGTTCTTTAATAAAATAATAAAAACAAGTTAATTGAAGAGCTGAACAAGTGATCGAATCCTCTGATTCAGATGTGTTGGTCCCATATAAACTAGGCAGGGTGGCGTGATGAAACACCGCCTCAAAGAGCAGTCTCCATATTACGTTTTGAATTAAGAGATGATTTTAAATGAGAACAAAGAGATCATTTGCACAACATCTGTTTGGTTTGAAGCAGTGAAAAAACTTTAGAACAAAACTAGTAAGTTTCTGGTCTGAAGGAGTAGTGAGTTTTACCCAGAATATCAATGATAGACTAAATCTGCATCATGGAGCTGAATTCAAACCAAATACTCAACAACACAAAGCAGATGGGCCCACAGGAGAGGTGAATACAAAGCACAGAGATAAAAATGTTGACAGAAAAAAGGGCTAAAATACTGGCACTGCCTCAAATTTGTGAGGAGATAAGGAGGTCAGGAGACTGTGTTTCCATGGAGAGAATGATTAACTCACTCACAACTAAAGCTCCATTTACCAAAAGACTCTGACAACAGCCTCCTAAAACTCAAGGTTTTTCTGAAACATAAAAGAATGGCCACCATTTACCCAAAACTATTCGTTAGGTCTTCACAAAACAACAAATATGGAACTCACAACTTCACTTTTACTGCAAGTCTTGTGGAACGGGAGCATAGCTTAAGTAAGTAAAAAAAAAAAAGATGAAGAATTTCTTGTAGCTGTTTCTACAGACCAGAGGTACTTTGCAGAGTCTACTGATGGCAGTAACTGAAAGCAATGGTGTAAAAGGTGAGTAGAGTCTTCAGCAATCAGGGTGGCTATCCTGGTCACAGCGACAGTACAGCTCTGACAGGGAAGGCTGCGGTAACCCTATTATTTTCCTGGCTTGTGTTGTTATCTGGGATAGCTGTGATTTTTGTTTAACTGTGAGAAGGTTGTACCAGCAGGAGATGTTATAGGTGAGGACAACTCAATACCTTTTTCAGTTTTATTTCTCTATTATTATAAAGTTGAATTATAATAGTAATATAAGTTTGCATAAGATCTGTCAATACAAATGTTTGTCATGAACAACTGAGTTTTTATTAAATCTGTGGGGAAAAATAATAGATGACAAATAACACTTGGTTAAGTGTTGATGGGTGTGATCATCATCATGACAAAAAGCCCCCCCCCCCCCCCCCCCCC
>SSNR01000076.1:1147807-1159960 GCA_006937965.1 Callopanchax toddi
CCCCCCCCCCCCCCCCTGGAATCTCATACCACATGATTGTTTAGATCCTCCACTGTTAAGGGGTTATCTCTTTTTAAGGCACTGACACAGCTGACAGGCAGACACATAATTGGTGTTAGTTTTTGACAAACACAAAAAGGCGTATTACTATAACTCTTCTGTTGTATCTGAAAAGTTTCTAGTTTTATGCCTACAGCTTTAGGATGTGTATGAAATGACTCATCACAGAGAAATGGTGCAACAGACGCCCTTAATGCTCATGCAGTGTTCATATTCCCAAACCCTTGCAAAGCTGCCTGTCAGGCAGAAAAAAAACTGCAAAATAAAACCGTTTGTCAGTGTTACCAATTTAAACAGCCATTGATTTTTAGAGTTCTGGTTTTAAATGTCCAAATTATTATTCACAGTCTAACAAAATGAAGAATAATGCTGCTACTAATTTATCTTTCCCACAAATCACAATTTGTGTCCAGGCTTTAGATGGAAACTAATGAATAGCCAGGAGACCTGGTGAGGAAAGAGCTCAGTCACTCTGACTGTGACATCCACCTAATCCCAAAGTCATTAGTCATACAGAGAAGAAAGTACAGCTTAGTAAATTGGAGCCAATTTTTAAAAAGCCAAATCCTGTGACACAGTGCCTTTCTGTAGAAAAAAACACATGGGAGAGAGAAAGCTGGAGTTTAAAACCATATCCCCCTCATTTCAGGCTCTTATGTGTTTGAGTGCTTCCTCCACATGAAGAGGTTTGCTGGAACCGAGAAGCTCTCTTCACCACAATCTGGAAGCAGAACATGGCCTCCTGGTTCAGTGTTTTCTCAACAGGGGAAGCAGAGTGAGAGCCTATCTGAAACGTTGATTAATGACACCACCACGTCCGTCTTTAAAGCAAATTCTAACCCTCAAACTTAGTTCAGGAGATTTAGCTTTTTATTCTTACTTCTCAAATCTTCCACAGTTAAATATAATTTTGTTTTTCTTCATTTTCTTGAGTTTGAATCTATAAACAAATTATAACTTGAAATTCTCATTGTTTGTAATTTCATAGATACGAAGATGAACAGAACAGACCTGAGTGTGCACACCACATGAAACAAATGAAAATGATTTTTGAGAGCTACAGTTTCTCTAGCAGTTGTAAAATGTGAATTCTGAAAAGATGGGAAAAAAAAAAAAACAAATCTGTATAAACTTCTCCAGCCAAATGCTCATGTTTATACCACTGAAAATGTACAAATGTTATCACCATTCCTCAGGAATATGATAACCAGATTCCTTTATTCTGCTATGAATATTAACATGTCATGAACTAAACTCAAAGTTTAAAGGATTACCTTTGCTTGTGTTTCTCACCTTGAGGTGTGTGGCCCTCTTGAAGGCCTTGTTACAGACGCTGCAGACATGACAGCGGTCCTTGCCGTGAGCTTGTTTGCAGTGGCGTCGTAGTGAGTTGGCATTCTCAAACACCTGGCTGCAGTAGAAACACTGGTTCCGGGGTTCAGTCTCCATCTGGAGGTCTTTCCCACCTTTACTGCCGTCAACAGAATTCTGGATTTCAGACAAACAGATTGTTCAGGTTTATTGCTTTATTACTGTATTCAAAACGTTTGGTGTTAACACAAAGAATGCTACATAAAATGATTCTGTTAGGTATCTAAATAGTGTAGATGTTGCAAGAAATGCAAACACTCACATTATATCCATTATCAGATGTTCCATTTGTGGACTGGGATTGGTGGCTGACCAGTAAGACTTGCTGGCCGGGGGTGACTGCTTGCCCCGGGATGCCAGACTCATTTAGTACTGCAGGAAATGTCTGACCCTAAACATGCAAAAGAACTCAGGTGAGGCTACTTCCTGTTGCATATAGACCATGTCAGACTCCAGGTTCAGTAACAGTTTGATGGTTGGTATATCATATACTGAGCAGCTTTTTTCCCCAACCTGAAACCACGTGATGGTTTTTACCTGAGCACTGAGGTTTAGAGTGACACCATCCAGCATACCCTGAGCATCAGAGAGGGTAATGGTAACGCTGCCATCGCTGGCTACGGCTCCTGGTGACATGACTAAGCTTTTGGGTGCAGCCGTATGTGACAAGGTGGTGCTGGGAGACAGACTGGTGACTGACAGGTGGGAGACAGAAACGTTAATTAATACTAATTAACTGTGTGAAAGTTTCAGTGTTAGTATAAAAATTTGATTACAAAATATTTTTTAAATTGGCAGCTACTTAATTATGGTAGTTCATGAAACAATTTCTTCCTGCTACTAACTGAACTGTTTTGGGGATATTTGTGTTTAGTTTATGCCGCTGTAGCAAAACATAAAGTAGCACAATAACTTGGACTTTGTTTGGTTGAAACAAACTGATCAAGTGGTCTCATGTAAAATTGCAAAGGATTACTCACAGGTAATATACTGCAGTGCTCGAACACATCAGAATGAAGCAGCAACAAGAGTTGTTTAAAAAAAAATAAAAAATTAGCCACTAACTTGTCGCCATTTGGCAGCAGTGACTTTCCTGATCTGACTAGCTGTGAGTATTGCTCCGTTCAGAGAACTACTTCCTGTTTCTAGAGTGATGTCACTGGTAAATATGGTCCTCCTTACTGAAGATAAATAACTTATTGAACAACACTTCAAAATGACTGAAATATACCTTTAAAAGGATTCTCATGAAACAAACATTTTGAAACATTTTCTGGGGGAAAAGGTAAGGATGGTCTAATGTAGGTTTTACAGAAGAATAAAAAATACAGTCTTCCTGTGCTGAGCTGCAAAGTATCTGGAGCTCTATTGCAACTTCAAAAAACTTGCAAAAATTCCTAGTGTGAGTTTTAACAATCTGGTCAACTATTTTTCTGAGCTTCTGATGTTTTGAGAGTATTTTGAAGTACGAGTGAATGGTTAAGGCTCTTATTGTGAAGGACTGAAAGAGATGGATGCTGCTGTGGAAGTAAAGAGGGTGTGAAAATGCCATGTACTGTTATTTTGTAGGTTGCCCTGTTTAAGCTCACTCAGAACTCTTTGTTATAAAACCTTAAACTAGTATTTTGAGTTCTTGAAATTGGAAACAAAACAACCAAAAAAATCTCCTTATTTTGTTTTTCCTCTATGTTGCTATAATACATCTTTATAGGAATGGTTTCCAAGGCAAGCTGTGGTGCAGGTCGGAGTACAACCAGGCCTTATTTATAGAGACAGCTGAAATGACAGAAAATATCTGTTTTGTTGTGTCTAAAACCAGCAAATGATCAAAGCTCTGTTGGTACTCTGCTCTCAAAATAAATAAAAAATAGAAAGAACTGAAATGTTTTGATCACAGAGGAGCTTCTATCACATTAGTGGTGAATTAACATTTGATTTGAATTAAATAGATAAGCCAGAACAGTACAGTGTCTGTCAAAGAGCAGGTTGAACCGTATTTGCATACAGAGTGACAGGATGTCTAATCAACTAAAGAGATGCCCTCAGTGTCTCTGAGAAGCAGGGGCAGTTTTTTCCACTTGAGCTGAGAGACAAAGGTAATTAATAAAGGGAGATATGAGAAGGAAAATGTGATTATGGCTTTAGGTGATGAGCGAATCAGGTAAATTAAAGGCAGACATCTCTCACAATGTGAGTCCTATGAACTCAGAAGGCCTAATTTCTCTTATCGCACATGAGTCTGCACTATTAGAAAGTGCTACTAATTTATAGGCAGTTTCAAGTTTCCAAGACTAATTTTGAAATGTAACAGTTAACCAACTCTTAAAAAAGCTTTTTAACAGATTGTTCAAGCAGCATATTGAAGACACAGCAGCTGTCTGAGGAAGCACATTACAGATAAAAATAATATTTGCTACCCAACTATTTCAGAAAGAAGAAACCTCTTTGATTCTACAAAAACAAAGCCACCATAATCCTGACCTGCCATTCCTGTGCTGGCTGTGCTCTGAGGTAGAAGCTGGTCATTGGTGATGGTCAGTGTTGCACTAGTGGGTTGGGTAGTTAGTGGTGATGCCAGCCTGATGCTGCCATTCATCTCTGCACCATTGGAGCTGGTATTCTGGGGGAGCAGGTCTTGGCCTGTGGGGAGAATATTTTGGAGTATATAAGAGAAACGTAATAAGTTACCACCATTGTTAACAAATACAAAAGTACTCCTGTTATGTTTATCCTTTAATATTTTAGTGTTAAAATGAATGAAACTGCATAAATATTCATAAGTATTCACAGTCCTTTTAGACACTCCTTTGATACCCTGGCTGTGTGCTTAGGGTTGTTGTCTTGCTGAAAGATGAATCGTGGCCCCAGTCTGAGGTCCAGAGCATTCTGGAGCAGGTTTACATCCAGGATGTCTCTGTTCATTGCTGCATTTATCTTTCCCTCTATCCTAGTCTCTCAGTTCCTGCAGCTGAAAAACATCCTCACAGCATGATGCTGCCACCACCATGCTTCACTGTAGGGTTTGTATTGGTCTGGTAATGAGCGCTGCCTGGTTTCCTCCAAACGTGACGCCTGACATTCACACCAAATAGTTCAACCTTTGTCTCATCAGACAAGAGAACTTTGTTTCTCATGGTCTGAGAGTCCTTCAGGTGCCTTTTGTTAAACTTTAGGTGGGCTGCAATGTGCCTTTTACTACGGAGTGTCATCAGTCTGGTCACTCTACCATACAGGCCTGATTGGTGGATTGCTGCAGAAACGGTTGTCCTTCTGGAAGGTTCTCCTCTCTTCACAGAGGTACTCTGGAGCTCTGACAGAGTGACCATCAGGTTCTTGGTCACCTCCCTGACTAAGACCCTTCTTCCCCTGATCGCTCAGTTTAGATGGCCGGCAGCTCTAGAGTCCTGGTGGTTTAGAACTTCTTCCACTTAGGTGACGGAGACCACTGAGCTCATTGGGACCTTCATAGCAGCAGAAATGTTTCTGTAACCTTCACAAATGTGTGCCTGAAGACAATCCTGTCTCAGGAGGTCTACAAACAATTCCTTTGACGTCATGCTTGGTTTGTGCTCTGACATGGACTGCCAATAGTGGGACCTTATATAGACAGGTGTGTGTTTCAAAATCATGTCCAATTAACTGAATTTACCACAGGTGGACTCAAATTAAGCTGCAGAAACATCTCAAAGATGATCAGTGGAAACAAGAGGCACCTGAGCTCAATTTTAAACTTCATGGCAAAGATTGCAACAGAACAAAATGTGGAAAAAGCGATGTGCTGTGAATACTTTCCAGATGCACTGGAAAAGACATACAGGATCTATTTCATGATCTCTTCCAGTGATGTCAGATATCGTTGCATTAACAAAGGTAGTATTATCCAGATGTTGCTTTTTTTATATTAGAATAAACTTGATGATTATAAAACACTGCAGCAGAGTTGAACAAATATAAGACATGAGACAGTCCATCTGTAGAGAGCAACTCTGATCAGATGTTAAATGATTGCAAATTGCTCAGATCTGCTGACTTTATTGAGCATTTTTGCATCAATTAATTCATGCTGTTTACTTAGTAAATCTGACACTGAGAGGGAGAAAGCAGCATGAGCAACTGATGACCTAATAAAGCAGATACTGAGCAGTTTTAGTAAATTTGGTTGTGTGTTTTTGCTCTTGGATTAAATGCAATCAGGGTCAATTGCATTTCACAAGATAATTGTTATTATTTCATGTTTCTGTTTTGGAAAGGTGAGAGTGAAATTCAAAGAGTTAGAAAAAACATTGCCCATTTTTACTCATCAAAGTTATTACATCTAAAAGGCCCAAAAGCAAATATTTATTCTCTTACAATTCTAGATCACTTCTTCTAAATGTCTATTGAATCTGAAATATTGGCATTTTTTACCCAAAACTAGGTAACGCATTACCTAATACTTTATTGCATTCTGTTGAATCAGGCTAAAAATTGAAATAAAACACAAAGATTGAAAAAAAAAAAAGTAAAAAAAGGTTTCTGAAGGCCTTCAGAAGGAAGGCTTTCCTATTGAGATTCAGTCAAATAAATCAGTATATTGAATGGGAAAAGCTGAGTAGTCACAGAGGTTATCCATCCTCGCATCCAGGGAGGAACGATCTGTCTAAACATTACGGTTTAGATACTAAAGACACATTTTCAATTTCATCTCCAGATTACAGTCAGCTGGGAAGAACACTGCTGTTTGTGGAAGAAGAAACATTGTTCTATAACTCATAACTTCTATTAGAGAAACTTTTTCATTTGGATTTTTGAAGCATCTTCAAACAAAAGGACAGGACTGTAATTTATTTTCGTCTCTGTTTGTGTTCTCAACCCACTAGCGTGTTTTTTTCTGAGTAAGAAATCAATAAACACACCAATCCTTGAGGGACTCCTTCTTTCCTGCTTGTTTGTTATTGATGGTCTGTAGCAGAACTCTGCACCTGTGTAAAGATGAGTTCAGTAAACTCATATCGAGTTTTCCATACCTGATATCGTGAGGGTGATCTCCTGAGGGTTTCCTGCAGCAGTGCTGGAACCAGCAGCCGAGGCCTGGGCCTGAACCTGGGCGAGGGCTTGTGTCAGGCTGGAATTGTTGATGGTCAGAGTGATCTCTTGACTGCCGCTGCCCCCTGTCACGAGCCCACCGCTGCTCATGACATGGTTCAGGTCCTGAGAGCCTACTGAATCCACATCCAGGCACAGTTAGTTAATCCAATCATAACAGAGAGTGTACAGCTGCTTGAATTATAAAGGTCTCCTCACAAACCTGCAGCATCCTGCTCAGACAGTCCGGCCATGGAAACCTGTTGGGATGTGATGGAGGATGGCTGCAGGGCCAGGCTGGTCAGAGGGTGGATGACGACGTTGGCTGACACCGAGGGGTCAGCTGAAGACATGAGCTGACTGCCGGCGTGGGACACCAGGCCGGTGTCCACACTCAGAGGCTGAGAAAGGAGACCACCCTGTTGTAGGGTTTGTTGGAGGAGGGCGGGGTCGATCTGTAGGAGAAAGAGTTGCTTCAGGTGAAAAATGAAAAGTGCAACGTTGGGTAAAACAGAACAGAGTCTGTATGGCAGAAAACACACCAACCTCAGTCAATCTGGTAGGATTTTATTCTATTATTATTAATTTATTCTGATCAACATACATTTTGGCGACTTTTTAAGCACTTAATGGGATGTTTTGGTGTTCTATCAGTTACAGTAAGGATCACACCCCAAGGTGACATCACTCAAAGAATAAGAGTATTGAGAAACAGGAAGTAGTCCTCTCACTGGAGAAATAGCCAGATTGGGAGAGAGACACTGTTGCTAAATAATGGCAAACTAGCAGCAAATGTTGGTGTATTTAAAAGAATGTTTAAAGTTTAGTGGGGAAGGGTTTCGTTTTAAAAATCAGCATTTGAAAAGTTTTAGGTTTTCAGTCTTACCATTCTAAATAGTAGATCTTGTCCTTCACTTAAACATGTAAAGGGGTCTTGGCATGGAATAGGTTGGTGACCATTGATTTACAGTCATTTACAACTAAAGAAAGAAAAACTGCTTAAAAGTAAAAAAAACATTTCTTTATTTTGCCTTAAAGGGTCTCAGGCTCCTCTCTTGTGGAACCAGCTTCCACCTATGAGGCAGAACCCATTTACTTTTAAAACTGGACCTAATATTTAAGTTAGCGCTAGCTTGGGTTATCCTGGCTCATCCCTTTGGTTATGCTGCTATAGGTTTAGACTGCTAGAGAACAAACTGTCCACATGTTCTCACTCTGCTGGCTTTGCTCTCTATGTTTGTATTAACTGTTATTGCTGCTACTAACTTTACCTTCTATGTTAATCTTCTAAAAAATTAATGGCTGGCCCAGTCCTCTGTGTTTGTCTCATTTCTGTCCTCTCAGAACCTAGCTGGCTGAAGAAAAGGGCCCTGCACAATCTGAGCGTAGTTCTGGTTCTGATGGAAGTTTCCTCCTGTTGAACGTTTCCTTTCCCATTGTCACCATTATACTGTGCTGCTCAGAATGAGGAATGCATTGAAGTAAATAGCCAGTCCAATCTGCTGCTTCTATTAAGTGGGTCTAATTTGATTAATTGGCTTGGACTAGCTCAGTGGTGTCCAATCTCGGCCCTTGAGGGCCACAATCTTGCCTGTTTTTGATGTTTTTGCTTTAACTCACTTGATTTGAATCAATGAGTGATAAACAGGCTTCTGCAGAACTTGAGTACATGCAAAAGAGGAAAACAAATAACTGAATCAGATGTAAATAGAAGCCCTTGAGGACCTGGATAGGAGACCACTAGCATAGGCATTAGCTCAGAAATCATCTAGGACAGTGGTGTCCAAACTCAGACCACGGGGGCCAGTGTCCAGTATGTTTTTAATCCTTGCTCCAACACACCTGACGCAAGGATTGCATTACCTGTGCTGCATGTCATCAAGTTCTGGAGAAGGCCTTTAATCACCACTGACTGAAACCAGGTGAAATCTCTAAAACACTCAAGGACCAGGATTGGACACCACTCATCTAGGATCTACCGGTAAATTCTATTGTTCTAACGAATGGTATTTATTTTAAACTTTATTGAGATAAAACTTTAAATTTAAAACAAAGCATATTTTTAAGCAGACTTTTTAATGCTCTCTGGTTTTTTGTCTTATCAATCTTAATTTTATTTAAAATTTTTAAGCTTACCATATTAGTTTCCAGTGCCCCTCCTCAGTTGGCCACTTTAAAGTCAATCATGTTTTTATCTGTTCATAAAATCCTGACTCACTGCTGTTTCCCTACTGTCTGTTTTCTCTCTTTTGTCTATTTTATCAGTCTAATAACAACCCTGTCATTCAACGTAGAGGTGCACTGAAGGCAAAAATATGAAAATACTCCTGCTGTGTAAATGTTTAATGATGTGGCAATATGGCACCAAAATCTAATTTACCGTGTACGTGGGTGTTAAGAATATAAACCCTAAACTTGGATTTTATAGCTTTAGGAGTAGTTTTTAAAACTTTCTTCAACAATGGAGCATATTTCTGATTGGGTTCAGTTCTGGAGCGGAAACATTTGAGCAGGTATCATCTAATACCAGATAGCTGCTCCCAACCATAGGCCTGCATCTCGCTTAGCAGCTCTATAGGAAAAAATATTACAGTTCTATACTGATTGTCTGAGGGTAAAGCAGAAACCACATAGAGCCAGCTATATAAAGATTTAAATCAGGTAATACTGTGGCTCTCCTGTTGTTATTCTACATACGTACATAAAGGACAGAAAACATGACTGAACAATCTTATTTCAGACTAAAAACTTAATTCCCTGTGTGAAGTCAGGAAAATAACATTTAATTTCATTAAATTCAGTCGACTGAACAAAACTCACTCATCACAGCTTCTGTTGCTCTTGTCAAATATTCTGTGTAAGCTATACGGTTTGATTGGTTTTCTACATTTTATACTCACTATTATTATTTTTGGATGAAAACCACTCAATCTACCACGGTAGCACCAAGAGAACAAGATGGTCTTTATGAGCCATTATGAGTTATTACAGTCACTGTGTCAATGAAGTCACAGCAGGATTACATGAGGAGAACTGCTGCATCACCTCACCAGATTATTGTTCTTTTAGCAGGTACAGACTGAAGCATCTGTTAATAAAAAGAACACGACAGACTGCTGGGAGTTTACAAAAAGCCACTGGAACAAACGTGAAGAGAAATATTGGAAAAACAAAGTTTAAAGTATTTGACCGCAGTATGTGTGTACTTTAAGAAAACACACTTCTCAACTAACACCATCCAGGGGGAATGGTGGGATCTTTCCCACAAATGCTCAAAATCTCCAACAGAAGCAAAATATCTGTTTATCAAAATAACATCAGAAAAGTGCAGGGTTCTTATGTCTTTGCACTTTTCAAACACTCGCAAATTTTTAAGGCTTTCCAGCCTCTTTCAGGCTTTTTAATACAGTTTCAAGCACTTTCTAAACATTGAAAATATCAGTTTTCAAGGACTTCAAGCATCTGTAAAAGCCCTGAAACTGACTCAAGGAAAACTAATTATTCTGTATCAAGAATTATTCATAAAACTATTCCAAACTAAGAAATAGAGCACTATACTTTGAATTCACATGATGGCACACATTACGTAGATAAAAGCACGAGGTTTAATAGGTGGTGTGTGTAGCCTAACCTGTAATGTGATGTTGTTGATGTTGCTCGTATCAATGCCAGAGATCTGCACGTTGGGACACACCAGGTTGGCCGGGGTCAGCTGCAAGTGGATCCCATCCAGCGTCGTTAGACCATCTGGGAGAGACACGGTCAGGTCTCCTGCAGCTGCAGCGTGTGCATGCAGACACACACAGAAACACAATGAGGACGTGATTTTTTAAAAGTTTCTGTGGGACTGAAACCTCCTGATGGTCTGTGCTGAGTGTGTCAAAAGTGTCTTAATTATAATGTATCATTTGTTCATAATTTCCACTTGCTTTTGTTGCTATTAGTTCACTAACCCCTCTGATTGTTGTTTCATGGTTCTTACACTTTCTGATTACACTGACTTTGTAACTTTTGAGCCTTGCAAATTTTTTGAACTGGTAAAAAATTCCAGTAATGCAAGACCAAAGTCCTGCAACTCACACAAGAAAACTGTTGTTTGTAAACGTTTCAAGACATTTTGGAAACTCTCTCATGAATGATGAAGTCAGCAAATTGTTGCCAAAAGCAGCCCAGTGAAATACTGGCTTTAATCTAGGGCTGGGACGACGCGTCTACGTAATCGATTACGTCGACGCGTAAAATACGTCGACACAAAAAATGTGCGTCGATGCGTCATCGCTTTCAAAACAAACATGGCGCCAGTGAGTAAATCAGTCCACCCGGACTCGTAGTTAAAAAGTATGGGACTATTTTAACAGAAAAGGAAGCGAATCAGTCGTTTGTCGGCTTTGTAAAGTGGAAATGGCCGATCATAAAAGCACGACGGTGCACCAGCATCTCAAGCGGCATCCAGGAGCAGCTTCCGCAAATGACAAAACACCGAAAGTGTTCTACTTTTTTACTAACGCTGGTTTTTACTAGGGGTGCAACGGACCGTCACTGATCCTGATCCCTGTGGATCGCCCTCTATAGTTTGGAACGCATGTGTTCCGGACGACGCAGCGCTCGCTAAATCATCTCCGACACTCTGCTTATATGCTTACGCGCTCTGAATCTGCAAATAATTCCCCTCTGAGAAAGACGTTCGTTTTGCCATCACGTATAGAGGTTCAGGCTGTTGGAGTCGGTCGTTTTAGTACACCAGAACAAAGATCCCTGATCAATATCTGGTCAAGTCTGTTGCGCGCCCGCGGAGCAGCTGATTCCTCTGTCTCTCTCTGTCAGCTAGAATAATCCTCTCTCTGATAGACAAACCAGACTCATCTATTTCTGTCTAAGATAACGTAGTATGTTGGGCTTTTATACGAGCTAATGGACGTTAATATAACCGGAGTTCTAGCAGGAGGCTCAGAGCAGCGCCTGGAGCGTCACGCCCCTCCGCCCAGCTGTGACCGCAGGGAGAGACTAGTTTCACAGAAACAGGTCTGTGACCCCGGAGATTTGCATTTAAGTCCATCTCCCTCATTAATTACCGGTAGTTTTAATATTTTTCAATATTATTATTATTACTATTATTATTTATTGGTTAATATAGCCCTTTATAACAGTCAACTAGACAGCCAAAGTGCTTTATAAGCCCTGTCTCTTATNTGGCAGCCCTAGTCAGGAAGTGGTTGATTATTATTCCACCTTCTACACATCCTGTACCACAGTCACTAACATCATCTGTTATGGCTCCACTGGGGATTGAACCCAGAACCTTCTGCGTGTGAGGCAGATGTGATGACCATTACACCATGGAACCTGTAGCACTTCTAACAAGTGTTGTTGACATCAGCCAGTTCTACACAGTCCCAAATAAACAGCTAGTAAAGGGAGTCAAGTCCAAAATGTCTGTGGTTCAGAGAAGAAGCAGCTGAGTGTGAGAGGGGTTGTGATCCAGGACCTACCACACCGGAGGGAGCAGCAGGACACGTCCAGGACCACTGGACCATCAGTCTGTCTCTCTAGATCCAGGTGGGAAGGCTCGCCATCTAACGCTGATGAAGGTTTCTGCTCTACAAATGTTCCAACATCAAAACCTGGAGCCTCGTTTACTATAGGCTTGGGGGCGGAGCC
>SSNR01000076.1:1159970-1183357 GCA_006937965.1 Callopanchax toddi
TTTATAAGCCTAAGTAAAAGCAAAAATACAAATAAAAGAATGCATTAAAAACAAACAAAACTAAGAATTAAAAGGAATCAGAAAACTGGAATAAAAGTCAACACTACGGAGTGTTAAAAGCGTTCCTGAATGAAAACGTTTTAAGATTGAATTTAAGAAGGCCCAGGTCAGTGACTAGTTGTAGGTCCAATGGAAGCTGGTTCCAGAGTCGGGGTGCCGCCACAGAGAAAGCCCAGTCACCCCAGTGTTTATATCTGGTCCTCTGAACTTTTAGAAGAAACTGGAATGAAAATTGTATTGAAGCATTGGATTGACATCTTGAGTTAAATGTTGTACTACTACAAACTTTATTTTCAAGTTTTTTATTAAAATGTGTTCAAATGAAGAAATTTGTGTTTATTTCATTGAGATACTTAAAATAGCAAATGTCAAATTACTATACAAGTCAAATAATGGGGAAATAATCGGTAATCGAATCGAATCGAATAGAAAAATGAATCGTTAGATGAATCGATGCATCGAAAAAATAATCGCTAGATTAATCGATTACAAAAATAATCGTTTTGCCCAGCCCTACTTTAATCCTTTAAGAACTGCAGGTACATATAGTAAATTATGAGGTATTGAGTAAACATTTAGGCCTAGTGCTGTTTTCAAAACTAGAACTTTTATATTTGACATCTTCCAAAATGTCAAAAATATTTGTTTCACATTAGTTTTATTTTAAACTACTTCAACTTTTCTAAAGTTAAGTGAACCTGAAAGTAAGACTTATAATAAAAAGGAAATCTTACCATGAAAAGGCAATTTTTTTCAAAGTCTAGATCTCTTTTAATGCATAGACTGAATTTTCTTACTAAATAAAATCTTTAATGCTCAGCTCTTCATATGAAAGACACTTTAACTGTAAGAAAAACTTTTTCAATCCTTCTTAAATAAGCAGGACCTTTAGTTCCTTAAAAATAGATCTAAGCTGAATAAAAACATCATAAGCAATGATTGGAGGCACTCTGATCGACTTTGGTACAACATTAAAAAATAATTTGCCCTAAAAACAATCAAAAGCTGAGGTTTTATTAAAGCAAATGTGGTACAGAGAAGAAGGCTGGGGGCCATAAAGCACCTTCATCCTCCAAACACTGAACTAGTTAGACTGTGACACTGATCATCTCGCTCTGAGCCACAAAGCTTCAGACTGAAGAGAAATCAGCAGCCTGACACCACAACAGTAGTGACTATCAGAACCATGAAAATAAAATCTCTGTAACCAACAAAAGACATCTGGGTCTTTTATTGACACAATGATTTCCTGTGAGTGTGTTCAAGATGTTTCCTGTAACACCTACCTGACATGGAGGCTGGCAGGATGGCTTGTCCTACTAGTCCAGGTTGCAGTAAATTCTGGTCAAACTGCCCGGTCATGACTGGATTAGCTGGGAGGAAAATGCTGGGGTCCGAGTTAGAGGTTTGTAATAAAGCCACAGAGTGAAGAGCTTCTGAAGCAGAAGGTTGCTGTCCCTGACCCGAGGCCACACTCTCCCCCGAGTCCTGACTCTGTCGGCTCTGACCAGCAGACGACGAGGAGCGCTTGGATTTACGGCTGTCGCAGTTCAGACGGAAGTGACACTGGATGTGAGTTTTTCTGTGACCTGAAGTTCTGAAGCGGAGTTCGCAGAAGGGACATTTGAAGGGCTTGGAGCCGGTGTGGAGGCGCATGTGCACCTTCAGGCTGCCTTTTGTAGAGAAGGAGGTGTTGCACATGTGACAGCTGAACAGCTTTTGACCTGCAAACAAAAAATTATTATTTATCATCCAACCACTGAACATGAATTTAAATCACAACTCGGAAACATTCAGGAGTCCCACTATTCCCTTTTGTCAATATTCCTATTAAAACAGCAGTTAAAAATGAGTTTGAATTGTTGCAGGTATGAAGCAGCTTTGAAATTACAAGAAAAACCTGTCTTTGTTTCAATGTTTTTATAATTTAAAGAACTGGGTTCACTCAGACAAAGAGGCTACATTAACCTGTTTAATAAAACCCATATGAGCAACTGAAATTAGCATGAGCTACAGGAGCGCCTACACTCCCATCTGCATTGTTTTTTTAAATGTAGAACTGCAACCAAATCAAGTCAATAAAGCTCATTTCTGTAAAAAAAAAAAAGTGACATACGCATTTCTCAGGCTTGTTTTTTACGTAAGCAAGTTTATAAATGAGCACCCAGGACATTAATTTGTGAAATACTTAAATATATTTTGTCTCAAAAGAAATAGATTTTTCTCTGATCAAGTTTAAAATATTGCTTCAGTAAACTTGTGGGTTAGTGATAATAAACAAGAGAAAAACTAAATTGTCTACCAGAAAACCCAAGATCCAGTGAACAAAGCTACATCATGGTGGCTCTGCCCAACGCTAACCTGATAGAACACTAACCTGTGTGTGTTTTCACGTGGCAGTCCAGAGTGGATTTCACTGTAAAACTCTTCCCACACTCATCACATTTGTAGGGTCTTTCACCTGTATGGATCCTGATGTGCCTAAACACCAAAACAGGAGGTCAATGTTTGATTTTAAAATGCACAAAAACAAATGAAGGATTTCAAAAGGGCAGACAGAAAATAAAAGCTACTTCATATTTTACTGAAGAAAAATAGCCTGCAAAAAGAACAGCTTCTTAAATGTGTGAATGGGGTTTATGCACGGTCACTTCCTGGTTGCGATAGACTCAGCCCCTCCCTTCCGGTTCAACGCTGTTCCCACACAAACTGGACAAAATGGATTTTTTTACCCGTTTTCTTCAAGACCTGCCGCGCATCACGGTAAACGATGTCCACCGGATTTTTGTAAAACACACAGAGACGTCTGCGAGCAAGCGGGTGAAGGACTTTAAGCTGTATATAACCAGCTTTATTCATGAAATTGAAGGTAAGCTAACAGCGTTAGCTCGTAGCTTCCATCATCAAAAAACAGTGAGACAAATCTATATAGCCGTGATCGTGGGCTCCAACTGCTTCCCAACTTTCAACTTTCTCTGGTCTAGCTGTACGTTATCAAACACCAAGTCTTCATTCACCAAAAGAATAGTTGTTCCAGTGAAATAACACACGAACGGCGCCGCGCCTCCTCCTTTAGCCTCCTCCACTCGGCTCTTTGACTACTGTGCTGCAAAGTGTCGACTGCAGACACGGTGTGGTTAGAAATGATCACGTTTTCTCTTCTTAAGTTCACAATCTTTCCTTTTTGTAGTTATTTATTCAGTGGAAATGTGTGGAAACGGACTGATGAATTCTATTCAGCTGATGCGGTACACAACGGAACACAGCAGTGTTCAGCTGTCGAGGCTTCCCGTCCGCTGATACTTATATGATGGCTTCATTTCTTAGTGCTATAATATATATATCATACTGTACTATATTATACTATTACTCGTTTTGATTATAAACAATATCTTTAGCTGGAAATGCACTCTAACTCTGGAAATCTTCACGTTTCAAATGGAACCGGAAATGGTCCCGCGAGGTAATTTTAAACCGGAAGTTCTACTAAGTACTCTGTGCATAAAGCCTATTCTGACTCAAACAGAAAAAACAGCCTGAGGACAAATTCCTCAGAAAGCATTTGGAGTTTTACATGTTTAAAAACACCAAGCAGTCTCTAGAGGTGTTCAAACATTAATCCTATACAATAAAACAAACGTTTTCTGAACTCAAATACTGTCACATGTTAAAATGTTCTACTGAATATTACTAAAGATAACACATGACTGTGTTTTTATGTCAGAAAAATGTATAATTTTGTAAACAATGTATTTTCTATACTGTTTTAATTCTGTGTATTTTAAAATGTTGCTAACCACAACTTAAAAAACAGATAAAGGTTGAGATGGATCACTGTTTCTATAAAGAACGTGTTAAAAGTGACAGAAGGGACTCACTTTGTAACAAGTTCAACACAAACAGGCTTTCCTTCAGTCAGAAGAAAAAGTTTTGAAGTTTTGAGCACCAGCTCCCCCGCGACCCTCTGTGGAGGACTAAGCGGCTACAGAAGATGGATGGATGGATGGATGGAACTCAGGAGCTAAGTTACTGTTCTGTTTTGGTAATACCTCCTACACTTTTCTAGCTCATGATTGGTCAGAAACAGTCCCCTAAAGTGACACTTTCACTAAGTTCTGGGAGTTTTTGCCAGATGCTAACAGGACATTTTTTGTGGGATCAAGCCAGATTCTACAATAAAAAACTTTAGCGGCACAGAGCCACTGTTTTGAAAACCAAACAACCATTATTTGTTTTAACCAGCTCCAACTTCATCAGATGCTAACTAAACCATTCACATCAGTCTCCGGCTGAAGCAAATAACTAGTTATTTACTTTAATTATTTACTTAGCCGAGCAACCTTGAACCAAGGCTCTGCCTTACTCAAGGGATATTCAACCCTTGGTTACCCTAGAAGTAAACTTCCAAAACTGGGGAACTACACCCCTCAGCCTTTGTCAAGACCTGACTTCTCCCTGGTAGCCAGATCCACACAGGAGCTCACCACTGGTACTGTAAAAAACTCTCCTAACTGATGTCAGATGGGTTATGATCAATTGATATGTAATCAAAATATTAAGGTCAAAAAGTTCAGCCAGATCATTTTTTATAACCGCAGACTTCACATATTTTCTAAGACGCTTAATTAGACCCTTCATAACATCGACCATCATTTTTGATAAATGTTTCACTTTTGTTATACATTATTTTGTATAATAATTAGTTGCAAAAATATAGTAATAAATAGATTTTCATAAATTATATTTTTGCCTCTGTGTCACATTATTAGTAAGTGTTGATTCCCTGGCTACCCATAAGAACCTATTTCCAGAGTCAATCTGATATTAAAGGTCTAACGAGGTCA
Organism: Callopanchax toddi; assembly: GCA_006937965.1. Classification (NCBI taxonomy): domain Eukaryota; kingdom Metazoa; phylum Chordata; class Actinopteri; order Cyprinodontiformes; family Nothobranchiidae; genus Callopanchax; species Callopanchax toddi. Next base: position 1,164,875 of record SSNR01000076.1, read on the forward strand.
ATGATTCATAGCTCATGAGACATTATTCTCCATTAGATACTTTTGTTATTGTATTGACAGTTTATTAAGTGTGACAACTTTACAAACGTTACACCAGGCTTTTTATTCTGAGCCCATTCACATAAGAAACATCATTTCCTACTTGTACAAGAAAATATGTTGACTTTCTCTCATTTTAATACAAAGGGTTGTTAGGGTTCATGAAAATTATAACAATGAACAATGTGTCTGCAAGCAAGAGAGAGTTGCTGCAGGAGAATAGGCTCAATTGTGAAGGGTGCTTATGTCTAATATGAATGTTACACATAAAACTATGGCTGCAGCTATTGAATATTTTAGTAATCAAATGATAAGAACCTGAAATTCTGTTTGACCTCTGTCATTACAACAGTTGTGATTTTTGAAAATGGACAACATTTTGTGTGTGTTCTCAGTTTGATGACTAGTTAAAACACTGACAGAATTATATACAATTTAATGTGGAAGCAAAGAAAAATGTTTTTGGAATAAGGTGATAAAGTCTTGACAAATCTAAGAATTTTGTCATTAGGAGTTAAGTCACTCTATACCAGCGTTCTCGATTATTTTCCATCAGGGAACATAATGTTTTTCATGCACTGTGAACGGCTTGTTTGCGGAGGTCGTAGGTGCTTCTTAAAGCTATTAAACATAGGTTACGCTGAGGCTTTTTGCACTTTACTTTTGAAATAATAACATACATACTGTTTTTTCATTCTTTGATCAATAAAAAAAGAGGATGTAATTATCTTTCTTTGTAACCTCAGCGAGGTTTAATAAATTAGCTCACTACTTAGATTTTGCTGCTTGTGCCACTCTTTTAGCTGAGAGGACAAAAAGCAGTGTGACACTTTATAACTAATTCTGTGAATTTGTTCTGACGACAGCAATCTGTGTCACAACTTCTTTCCTCAGCAACAGTGATTTTCTACTTTTCAGCAAAAAAATTAACATCAAAAAACCTTTTAAAATTTAATACCATGTCTAGCTTGTAGCATGGAGTTGATGATGGCGGTTGGTTTTCTTTGTGTCACATTTACCAGGTGATTTCCGTGTCTATTTTTTTAATTACAAGAAGCATTTCATCTGATTCCAGTCTATGAAATAAGAGAGGATGGTGGCCCAGGTGTTGAATGGTAATAATTATTCTACACTGCACTTTCACATGCTGTGATTGAGGTTAGCAGCTTCAAATTAATTTCACCAGACAGGATCAATGAGACTTAATAAGGTCCACATCCACAAAGACTACATTCATCTGTCAGAAGGGGCAAGTGATGTCCATGAACAGCTCACTCATTCAGACTTTCATTATGAACATTATTCCAAGCTTAAGACTTCCTTCATAAGCAACCGATAAAATAAAATGATTAGCATTTACCTGACGAGGTCGCTGGGCTTCTTGAAGCTCTTGGGACAGAAATTGCAGCAGTTGGCAAACTTGGGTTCTGTTTCCAGTTCCACAGCTTTGTCTTTGATCTCACTGATCCGATCCCTCTCAGCCGCTGACTGGGAGAGGATCCGCTCCGAAACCGAAGCCTCCTCTCCAGGATCTTTGGCCAGCTCAGCTGCCTGCTCTTCAGTGAAAGTGATGATTTCTAGACTTCTTCTCTTTGATGTTTTCTGTTCAGCATCTGCATCATCATCCTCTTCTTCCCCATCGTGTGCATCCAAACCTATAACTTAAAAAAAAGCTTTGTCAGGTCACATAAGGGTGCATCTTTGTGTCAAGCTTAATGCAAGGTTAATGAATCCGAGAGGGATGCATATTTCCAGTGATTCTTTTTTTTTTTACATCTCAAAAAGTGAAAAAGTTCAAAGTCCAAAAGCTGCTTCAATCACCAAGGTGTTACTGAGCTTGATTGTTCAGCAAACTGGCCTGACCAGAATTCCACAGAGAATCTATGGGTTTTGTTGGTGAAGAGCTTTGCTACGACTTGCTAAATTGCTACCGTCTTCAGTGCTAGGGTAAGCTATGTTTGCACTCACAGCTGGGTGCTTTGCATCTTGTCTCTGCAAATTACCGTTCCTCACCTCACCCTTCCCACTACAACAGAAGCCTGCATACAGAAATAATAAAGTTAAAGATTATAAATTAGATTAACGTGATTACAAAACATAATGCGCTAAATATGGCTGTAACTAATTAATCGCATATAAGACGATAATTTGACACCCCTAAATAAAACTTGCTTTTGAACGGGCCTTGCTATGTGTAGCTGTTTATTTGACTCCCCAGTGACAATTCCTCCATGATTCTTCAAACTGAAATCGGTCTGACTGCTTTCTGCTGCAGGTAAAACACAGACAAAGTTCTTCACTCCGGAAAAAACGAGTTTGAATAACTTCCAAAGACATGCATGTAGATTAAAAATACACGTACAAATACATCATGTAATGCGACATCCAAACAATGTTCCAGGGTCTTTACCTTGTTCCTGAACGCTATGTTCCTTCTTTATGTGCCTCTTACATAGCAGACTAGTCCGAAAGCTGTCATCACACAACGGGCATTTAAAGGATTTAGCATGGATGATTATGTGGCGACTGAGGCTTCCGTTGGTGGTGAAGGAAGCATCACAAACATCACATTTAAATGGTTTCACTCCTGTCAGTGAGCAATGACAGAGAAACAGAAAGTTTACAGCTTCAAGAAAGTTATTTTTAACTGATTCTGAAGACATGTAACAAGTTTTTTGTAATTTTTATTTTTTTATTTAAGTTAATAAGTTATTAAAGAACTTGAGGTAAAAAAAATTTTTAACAGCATTATGGTCAAATAATGCTGCTAGCAAAAGACCCTATAAATACATATTTAACACTGAACTTTCTAGAAAATAAACAAGAAAAAAGTTCAAACTTAAAGCAAAATGCCATGGACTGAATATGCAAAATAATGTGTCACATTTATAACCTATTCATGCTTTATGATTTAAGTTAATCAAAAAAAAAAAAAAAGAAAATTGATCACTGATATAAAACAAGTTTACCTGTGTGTGTGTTGAGGTGAGACTTGAGAACTCCGGCTGAAACAAAACCTCGTCCACAGAGGTCACATCTGTATGGTTTCTCTCCAGTGTGGGATCGGATGTGCTGCTTCAGATGGCTTGACTTTTTGAAACCTTTAGGGCACCAGGTGCACCTGAAAACCAGGAGAAAATAAACTGTATTTCACAATTTTGAATTGCATCTGAATTTGACTTAATAGCTTATTTTTCACATCAAAGAAAGTCAAAAGAATGAGCCGTCTCCAGAGAATCACCAGGGGAAACTGAGGTTAGTTTCTTGTTTATTTTGTAACTTAGACAGATATGAAACTCCCAGCTGTTAGTTGTGTCACATGTTTTTCTGACACACTTTATTTTTTGGGGTAATTGGCAAAATAAGCTGCAGCAGTTGAATAAAAGATAAACAAGAAAGCAGAAAACGGTTAATGCAATCGTTCTACATGTTTGGAGGGTTTCTCTGTTGTGGTTTTTTTGACACAATTCACATAATAGTTCCAGGTATTATTGGCAATCTCCTGTTTTCTATTTAGTGTTAAACATTTTTCCAGAGGAAATTGGACGGAGACTCACCAAGCTTCATGTCTGTATTATGCTGAAACATTTCTCTCAGATTAATTTGTTTACTCCATCGCTGGGGATAAAGCCGACTACCTGAACCAGTGTCAGTGTATATTGTTTGAACCCAGCACTCACCTGAATCAATGTTTTAGGTCCAAATCCCAATAAAGCTTTTTTTAATAATTTGTTTTCAAACCAATTTCTTACTCCATCCTCAATTTCCTGAATTCATCATATAAATGTGGGAACTTAATTTCTCATAAGATAACTTGGCAGTGCTTTACCACAAAACATTGGACAAATAAAGAAATGGGATAAACATGTTGACAAGGCTTTGAGGAACTGGCAGACAGATCTGTTTTCCTCTTGGACAGAACCAGAGCTGCTTGAGGGATTAAATCTCTAAGCTGGCCTGGGAACACATTGGCGTCTTGCTGGATGAACTGGTGAAAGTGGCTGGGGAGAGGAAAGTCTGGGCTTCCCTACTGTGGATGCTGCTCCTGAGATCCAGACAAGCAGGGAACAGCAAATTGAGGTTTGTTTTAGAAGTTTCAACTCCAGAACTGACTTGCATGACTTCAGATTTAACATGCAAGTAAATGATAAAATGTTTTATATCTAAATGCCTACTGATAGGAGCATCCACAAGATCACTGCTTTATCTTAAAAGGAATGATACTTCTTGTGAGTAGTGATATTAGTAGTCTTTTGTCATGAGTTCAATGCTTAATGAAGAGTGTTTTCCTAACAGAGCATTGTAGAACACTGTTTCTAGTCATTGAAAATTGAAAATAAATAAAATATTAAGCAATAAAAACATCTTTGAGAAAGGATGCATAACAATCAAAATCTCTGTGTAATGAAATTGATTTGCTCCACTATAAAATATCTTTTTAATCAATTGCAACTCCAAAGAGTCTAAATAGAATGAGACCAGAAAATGACAATGAAAGCAAATATGGGGGCTTTGGTTGGGCAGGGAATAAGACAAGAAAAGCAAAAACCTGCAGAAGTTAAAGCCCAGAATCAGGCTGAAAATCACCTCTGAGGCTCGATAGTTAATCAAACTTGAAAGCTGCAGAGCAATCAGCCTTAAATGATGAAATGAACAAAGCCAATCTTGAGTTACTCTGCTGCAAGTCAAGAGTAGCCTGTGTAATTTTATTTTAAGATGTGATTTTGAGCTGCAGTGTTGCTACAAGGCTTGGAGTTTAAACAGCAGTGAGGTGGCAGTATTTTCTGCATACCTATAAACACAGTGACACACAAAAAAATTAAGTACAAGTCAAACCTGTAGGTTCTCTTTGTGTTGTCTTCACTGTCCTCCTGGTAGTCCGGTGTTTCTGTAGTCAGTTGGAGATCATTCTGACCACTTGTCTGAAGAAGTCCATTTGGCTAGATTGATGAAGATAGGGCAACAATATAATTCAAACTTAAGAAAATACAATTATGTTTAAGACGTAAATACAAAACTGTGCATGGTCCTAGCTGGAGTGAGGATAAAACAGAAATGATGGCCACCAATGATGTTGGAGACATCAAGGAGCATCAGTCAGATCGACTAGACCAGCCTTTGGTGGTGGTGGTGTTACAGTGTAGGGAGGTGAGTCTAGTCAATACAGAACTGTCCTACACTTTGTAATGTCTCTGTGATAACCTGGATAACATCATTAATCCAGTCATTCTTCCTATGCATTAACAACACAGGCCTAATTTCATCCTCATGGACAACAATGCTCCAGCTCATAAAGGTCACATCCTGAGCTGCTGGAGACTGGGTACCTCAAATGGAGTGACCTATACTTTCTCTAGACCTGAATCCCATAGAAACCCTATAAGATCAACCGAGTCTCCGTATAGAGGCTGGTAACTCTGAACCCCAAAACCTCAATGACCTGAGGGCCAACCTTCAAGAAGAGTGGGATGTCATGCCTCAGCAGACAATAGGTCAACATGTGAACAGCATGAGACATCGTTGTCGGGCTGTAATTGATGCTCAAGGTCACATGACAAGTAACTGAGACGTTTTCAATTTGTGTTGGGGTATCCCTACCACTGTTGTTGGCTTTTGTTTATATAAATTGTTTGAGATGATGAAATCACCATTGCATGTTTCGACCTAAATGTCCTACTTTCATGATCTGTTATCACTGTAGAGTCAACTTCTTCATGTTTTCCATAAATTTCACAAGCAACCAAATATCCATAACTTTTTATAAATAGAGTATGTTAAGAACAAGAAAAACCTTGGACTGCAACCTGAAGAACCAAAGTTGTGGTGAGGACATCTTTTCAGTCAGTATCTCACCTGCAGTAGACAGAAGTCTGAGTGATCTCGGATTGGTAAAATCAGAGAGAAATTCCAACCTAGGTGTTATGATGAAAAGCTACTAAGTCTGGGGCATGTTCAAAAGAAAATTTCAACCATTTAAAATTAATCTAAACTTACTCAGCTGTAGTTTTACACTCTGCCATTTTATCATGTGTATGCTGGCTCGTATAAACATTCTTGTATCTCCTCAGGAAAAAAAAACTCTTTGCTTTTATAATGAGTTTAATTTATTAGCTGTTGTTATGGAATTAAAACAAAAGAACTTCAAAGTCCCAGGAACAGAAAAAAGCATCTTGTGCATCGGTACAGAAAAGTAAAAATATTTAAATATTTGCCTGAACTCCTAGAGGGGTTTTGAGTTTTGTAGATGTTAGAACATTGCTTTTGAATTGACCCTGTTTTATGTTTAATCAAAATGACATCATTCTGATCCACTGTCTACTGCAGGTAGGATACTAAGTGCTCATGATTTGCAATTAAATAAAACAATCAAATACAAAACATTTGCTGCTATGAAGATCGTTACAACTCACCACCTCAGTGCTGGAAACATGAAGTAGATTTGGGGGGTGATAACTGGAGGAAAGAGCCTGAGACTCTAGAGTGCTGGAATCCTGCAGCTGCTGAACAGTAGAAAACTGAGGCTGGTTGTAGCTTGAATCAGTGATGCTGAAGCCTGGAGGAAACAAATGGAGAAAAAACTAGTTATAACATCACTGATAAGCATCTGACTGGATGCAGCATAAAAAATTAAAAGAATGTTCTGACTTGTGATACTAGAACAAGGTGAAAAAATCTAACAATTCGAGTGCTGTAATGTAATGAGCTGTAATCTAAAGGTGTTTTCACACCTACAGTGTTCCAAACAAACTCCAGAGCAATTTGCTTAAAGTGCGAATGGGATCTGGCCCTGATCCTGTGCAACTACCAGGGGTATGCTACAAGTTTGAGCCAAACATCCTCCTGCAGCCAGGTTTGTGTTGCATTCTGGGGATTTGGGGGGGCACGCAAATGTAGATAACTACCGAGCAGCTGCTAGCAAGCTGAAAATGAACCAAGGGTTTGTGTGGACAATCAACGAGGTCTGTTGCCTCACTGATATTTGAGCAGATAACTGGATTTATCATCAGACTCAAAAAAACACTGGAGAGTTAAAACAGTTAATAAATAAACAGCTCAGAGAGAGGGGGGCTAGACCGTGCTGTGGAATAGCTCAGGATCAGAACTCAGTACCTTTCTGTATATTTACTTCTGGTAGTCCCACCCCCAGACAATCTGACCAATCAGCAGACTGAACATTCTCACAGGGCTTGAAGTGATGCATCATGTTTCATTTCCAATTTTTTTTCTTTGTGAAAAGAACATCTACAACTGATTACTTTTTAAAAATCAACCCCATTTAAGTTAGCCTTCACAGCTAATTAACCTTAGCAAGCACAAAAATGATTTTACCTCAAGTCATTTTACTGGATACTGAGGTAACAATTTAAGTGGTTATAGCTGAGAGCTGACTAAAACACAGATCACATTTAAGAGTACTAGAGAATGTATTGAAAATGACCAATTTGTGAGTTCAGGACTCACTACACAAGGATCAGGAGGTAAGGGCACTTGGTTGTCCACTCAACTCTGTTTTTGAGAGTGAGTGATGTGATTGGTCAGGGCACAGAGGTCATTCAACCCTTCTGAGCTGGGCTACAACTTACCACAGCAACAGACTGCATAAATCATTATTTATTTATATATATATATATATATATATGCCAAAAGGGATGAGCTTGTAGGCCAAAGACAGCTGAGGAGCTTTCAGTTGACGATCACTGATGTACAAAATTATATTAGTTTACACACTGTAGCTTTTTTTCCCCTTGATTTAACTGTAAATATGTTTTTTTGTGCTTTCTAACTGAAACAAATTATATATTATTCTGTATTCTAATTTATTGAAAAGATATACAAAATGAACATTCCTGATTCATACATATAAAACTATACTTTAAATTGGTTTGTTGGAATAACAGACAAGTGACCCTTCACTTGTTTTATTTTTTAGTTCTGCATCTCATAAAGGGAAATAGCTCCCTATTTCCTAACAATATGGAAGGATTTGAAGCTCAACCCCATGTGTGTGAATTTATGGATGAATCAGTTTACCAAATGAGATTCTGTGATAAGTGAACAAATAATGCTGGGTTTGTACAAGGAGCCCACAGGGTTTGGTGTCATCAGTTGGAGCACTTCAATCACAGCACATAATAATGCTTCAGCCTTGACAGCCTGCCTCTGGAGGGTTAAAGCATGATTTCATGTTCAAGAGCCTTCTTATCTGGGTACATGAAACGTGTCGCCCTTCAAATCTGATGACAATCAAAGCCATATGGCTTCTTCCTTGAACCGATTAAATTCCACATCTGTTACAGACTGATACAAAGGTTATAAAACCTCCTGGGAGACCAGGAAACACAGATCCATCTCCCAGATGTTTGATGTTTACTTAATTGGTTGTCAAAGTTCTTTAGCTTTGATTAGACAGACAAGAAGAATCAATGGACATGGTGGCAGCTTGGTGAGTTTATCAGATGAAAAAGATCATTTGTCTGAGATAACTACACAGGTTTAACCATTTTATGACTAAAATTATATATAGGCCATCTGGATTTATCTTTAAAATAAGGTCTAGTGTATTATACAATTCAATGTTGGAAAGTTCTTGTTTTCCAGACTTTGTGAGACTTTTCACCGGGGCAAACTGTTTTTTTTTCTGTTTTCTCTGAGCTGAGCACCGAGTATCCAGATGACAACAGGTAGGTTGGCTGCAGTGGCCAAAATACCTCAGAAAATACTGTTTATTTCCTTATATTGAATTCAGTTTTGTTTGGTGATTTCTGCGATTCCGTCTACTTTTTCCGCATCAACCCTCATGCACACTCGTCGCGGTGGCCAGGTAAACAATTTTCAGGTGGGGATGGGGGAGTAGTGAAGCATTCACAGCGTGTGGGAGAATCAAAACTAACTATGAATTTCAAGCAGATGTCTTAAAATTGCCGTGACAGTTTATAGTCAATGGTTACGATATAGCCATTTTATACATCCCACGTGGAAAAATCTGTGATACATCGAGTATACTCGATATATCCCCCACCCCTACTCTTCACCTGTCTGGACAAAACTTCATTGCTGTGGTGAGCATCCATAATCAATAATCAGTTGTAGACATACAGTACATGCAATAATTACTTTCAGAGTTTTACTCAAATCCAACTGTCGTTCACCTTTCTGCAGCAAGCAGTAAAAATGGGCATCACTTTTATATGATGATCAAATGTAGAAAAGTTTTGTATGTGGACAACATTTCATCATAAATTGCTTAAACATCATTTCATTGACATAATGCATTCTAAAACCAATGTGGAAGAAAAAAACAATCTAAAACTTTCATAAAGGAAATTCAGAGAATTAGTTTGTGTTTGTACCTTGAGTTAGAGCTTGCTGATCAAACGCAGGCTGAGGAAGTGCTGGTGCCTCAAACTGGCTGATATTCTGAGGCAAAGCATGTTGTGTCGTCACATACGAGTCTGTTGGTCCATAGAAACAAGAAAAAGAACAGGTCATGCTAAATTAGACTGATTTAAGGACAATTTCCTAATTTTAGGCAGATATAGTTAAGCAAAATCCTACTGATAAAAAACAAATTTTTATCTCTTCTTTAGATTTGTATGTGGTTTTTAGAATTTGTTAAAAGCTGCAATTCTGCTGTGGAACAGAGAGGTACTAACAGAAAAACCCAAAACCATGACCTCAGTCTGGGTTTGAAGGGTTTATTTAATGATTTACCTTCAGCAACACTGTGGAGAGAGTGGAGCACAGAATGTACAGAATATTTGCCCAAATTAAAATTTGAAAACAATATCTGTATCTTTTTCCACTTTATGTACATATCTTGCTTGTATAAATAACACATCTCTCACCTTCTCCTTGAACCAGTGGTTGGTCAGTCAGGGGGCTCTCCAGTGTCACTTGCTGGCCTCCGTTTACAACTTCTGTCTGTCCCAGTTCCAGCATGTCTTGCTGCTCTGATGTGGTAGCAGAGGCCTGCTGGAGTGATTCTGTCTCCATTTCCACTGGCATATCATGGGTCACAGTGCCTGCTCCCAATGGGTCCTCACCTGTCTGTGGCTGCAGCTGCTGGGCTAATTCATACCTGGTGTGACAAAACAACAAAGTCAAAGAAAGGTGACAGTCAAGAACAGCAATAATCCTCAAAACACAACCCTGCAAAAATGTTTAGTCAAAACTCAGACCTGTGTGTCTTCATGTGTTTCCTACAGTTGGGTGATGACTTGAAGGTCTTCTGACAGTAGGGACACATGTAAGGTCGGAGGTCACTGTGAGTAGTCATGTGGCGCCTTAGACTTCCGCTGGTTGTGAACGTTGTGTCACAGATAAGACATTTGTACGCCTTAAGGCCTGAGTGCGTTCGAATGTGAGCTTTGAGAACTCCTGAGGAGGCGAAACCACGACTGCACTGCACGCATTTATATGGCCTTTCTCCTGTATGTGATCTGGAATAGAAAGAGAAACAAAAGACTTTGAAATGACACAACTACAGTTTTTGGTATTCAGTATGTCAAATATATCCAACATAAAGTACATTCATTTGAATTTAAACTAATTCTAAGGACTAGTAAGGAAAGCTTAAGAGCCTTTTCATTGTAAGGTGGTGTGTAACTACATGTTTGGCTGTGAGCTGTAAAAAACATGCATTTCTTAGATAAATTGCTTGCCTTCCCTGAACATTTCTTTTGTTGTTCTTAAACACAAAAGTGACTTACAAATGAGAATATAACAATGCAGTTATTATCAAAGCTAACAATAAATTACTTAGATGGAAGAACAATAGTCAGGCTCTGTTAGAGGTAAAAAGGGTGACAGTGTATAAACAGACTGCATGTATAGAAGAAAGTGGAAAAAAAGAGTGCAGGAGAGGGAAAAGGGAAGTCCAGGGTAGGTTATAGGCAGGGTTCGAAATTAACACCCGCCAAATGCGGGTTAAAAATCATGTTTGGTACTGATGAAAAATAACCAGCCAGTTTGACCGGTGACGCTCGGGGTCTTGTGTGTGTCCCCTCTGTCCTACATTTCCCATGAACACTTCACTTCCTTAATCCGGGGCATGTTGATGACGTTTAGGATACCTATTGGCTGCAGTGCGCAGGCACACTTCGGTCTATGCAGTCTGATCTAATCAACTACGAGAGCGCGACACCACAAGACAGAAAACGAAATGAAAATGGATGTTATCAGAGCTGGACAGCGAAGTTACAGAATGCTGCGGTGGTTGGGACAGACTTCTGGAAGAGGTGAGAAGAGGAAGATAGCAGAAGATGAGAATGTTGATAGAGCATGCAAAATAAAGAGAAGGAAGTTTAACGTTAAATGACAGACAGGCCGTGATTGGCTTGTGTTTGACAATGAAAATGCCGTCATGTTTTGTCAAATTTGCCGGGACTACACGAAAGAAAAAAACTAAACAAACAGTTTTGTGGTGGGGAAACTCGAAGCAGTAAAAGACCATGAGAGAGCTCGAAGTCACCAGGAAAGCCTCTCCTCACTGAAGACTTTGGAGTTGGAGAAGATGCAGCTTCTTTTTAGAAATGCCCATGCCATCGCAAAAAAAGGAAGGCCTTTCACTGATTTTGTATGGATGTGTGAGTAAGTAAATCGACCATTCTATTACTATGTTTCAGAATCAGTGCAGATACAGAGTGACGTAATGCTTATACTGACACAGAGGAAATATTACACTTGATTTAAAAAAAGAAATCAGAAAGTACTCTGTAAATGTACTATGTAGGTGCTAACTTGTCTTTATTCACATGATTAATTTAGGGTGGACTGGAAGAAAGGCTTGAAGATAACATCCCTGCAAGTATAGCTGACTGTGAAAGAGGGTTCAGTGTCATGAAGCAGGTAAAGAGTGACTGGCGTTCACGCCTGAAAGGTGAGTCCCTCTCTGACCTCCTGAAAACCTAGTTATGCTCACCTGACATCAAAGACTTTGATCCAACCAAAGCCATTGACATCTGGCATGCTGACAGTTTGCACAAGCGCAGGCCTGAGTTTGTGCGCAAAAATGCAACCAAAGTAACTGAGGGTTACTCAGACTCAGAAGAAGAAATTAGTTCTGAGAGCTCTGAGGACATTTAGGAAGAGATACAGTAACAAAAAAAATCAATGCTTGCACATTGTGTATAATTTTGTGTATATTGCACTGTGTTCATGATAGCAGTGTTAATAAAAATGATCAAATATCCATTCAGTGGCATTATAATCTTTTTTTACTGCAGAAAAATTGGGCTAGTGGAAATTCTGTTTGGCTGGTAACTTCAGAACGTTACTAGCCACTTTGGCTGGTGATCAAAAAAGTTCATTTCAAACCCTGGTTATAGGTTAGAAGATGCTCTCTGAACAGCTGGGTCTTCAAGAGTTTCTTGAAAATAGGGAGGCCCCAGCTGTGGTTGTGTTCAATAGGTCATTTCATCATCGTAAAATAACACATGAAAAGACTCTGGATTGTCTTGGGCATGGTGTAGGCAACCGTCTGTGACATAAACCTTTGAATGAACACTCAAGTAGATGGGAACCATTCCTTTCAGCACTTTGAAGGCAAGCATCAGTGTTTTGAATTTATTGTGGGTGGCTAAGGATAGCCAAAGGAGCTTAAAGGACAAAGGGGTGATGTGTGGTCAAGTCAAGGTCAGTAGTCAAGGCAGGAAATAACCATAGACTGCACCAGCAGATGGGTGATGTGTAGGGTTAGGTACAGTCTGATCTTTCTTATGTTTAACTATGCAAAGCAGCACAATCAAGTGGGGGAGGCAATGTGATCTTTAAAGTGAAAATATGCAGTTTTGCTTGTTTTGGGCTCCCTCTGGTGTCTGTTTTAAATTACTGCATTAAACAAGTTAGCATATTGTTTCAGCTTCTAAACCCCTAAATCTAACTGTTGAAATGTCTCCTCAGCCTTCATAGTTTTCTACAGGAGCGGTTATTTATTCCTTCAAAGAAATCAGCTGTGTTCAAGCAGGGAGAGATTGAAAAAAACCAGGAATCCTAAGCTAAAAACACTCCAGCGCTAGCATAACAGCTAGCCACTTTAGGTTAGCCTAACCCTCGTGAGACACGTGACTTCCTGGGTACCGTGACAGTGACGGAGATCTTGCAATCGTGGTATTCCAGATCTAATCACCAGATGGGGCTAAGTGACTTTTCATTAACTCTGTAAAGGGTCATATTAGCACATACTGGCTCAAGGAAAAGATTTAAAAATATGAAAAAGTTGCATATTATCACTTTAAGGGTCAGCTGGTCATCAATAGCCTCTGTGCACGCATCAATTCCGTGTTTGGCGTGAGGATGGTACGAGACATCCGGTCTCTGTGCTAACGATGGGAGGTGGGAATTTGATCTTGTTGATACTGTACAGAATGGCACACAGCAGTGGTGGTTAGACCTGCTGTCAGTATGTTGTTGAAACGCAAATTTTGTCAGTGTACATGTCATGTTTAGGACATGAACACATAAAAGCTTGACATAGAAGGCCACGCACAAAAAAAGATGAAAGATTTACAAAAAAAGAAAGATTTACAAGCTCCCGAAAGGAAACTAGCAAACACAGTATGTGCTTCCAGCGGCTACCGGAAGTTTACGTCCATCCTGACCTTCTACCAGAAATTACATCACGTAGCTGCGTGCACAGAGCCCATAGCGACACACAAGTTTCTAGCTACCTTTGATGGAGCAAGAGATAGAGATTCAGTTTGTGGTGTTTAGTCAGTTTGAATGGCATAAGTCCTGAGTACTTGGCTGTCACACTGGCTTGTTTTAAGGCTTCTGTCGCAGCCAGCAGAGCTGTTTTGGTGGAGTGGCCACTTTTTAACCCAGATTGGTTTGGATCAAGGAAGTTGTTTTGTGAGAGGTATTCTGTGACCTGCTTGAAGGCCATCCTTTCAATGGTTTTATGATACAAACAAGAGGAGACAGGTTCATAGCTTTCCATGTGAGTCAGAGGGAGGAAAGGTTTCTTGAGCAGAGGTGTAACCCAAGCATGCTTGAGTGAGTTAGGAAATGTACCAGACATCAGCAAAGTGTTAATCACTGCCGCAGTTATCGTAGGAGTTATGAATTGGAGCAGGATTAGTAGGAATAGGGTCCAGTGGGCATGTAGTCGGAGGGGTATATGTAAGACGTTTAGACACACATGTTCTCTCTTGATTGGCACTCTTGATTAGGGAAGGTTCTGGTGTGGGCAGTTTGGTAAACTGTTTGCTCATCGCTGCCACTTTGTAGCAAAAAATGAAGAAAATGTGTGTACCATCAGATTGGTAGAGGGTGGGGGAGGCAGAGGGTTAAGTAGAGTTTTGAAGGTGGAAAATAATTTTCAGGTGTTAGTAGTGCTGTGTCAATGTAAAAAAAAAAATTGCATCCGTGACACTGGCAGAGAATGATGCCTGAAGTTTTGTTAGATCCACAAGATTTTTTGAATTGTGCCATTTTCTTTCTGCAGCTTTGAGGTTGGTGCACAGTGGCTGTAGGATATCATTGAACCAAGGGTGGGACTGGGAGGATCGAGCAGGTTTGGTGGATAGAGGACACAGACTCTCTAGATAAGAGCTCAGTGTAGAGCAGAGTGATTGTGTGGCATCACTAATCTCAAAGAAGGAGAACGTGCTGGAGGTTGGAAGAGCACAGGCAACAAGGGAGAAGTGGGTGGGTGACAGATTGCAGCAGAAGAAAACCATAGGGGTGAAAGCAGTGGGTCTTCCTGGGAGACTCACTCTGAAGTGGTGGTCAGAAAAGTGAAGAGGCGTGACAGACGTCTATAGTTTCTTGTGAAAATAAGATCTAGCTCTTTGCCAGCTTTGTGAGTAAGAATGTGGACCAGAGTACATTAATGACAGAAAACCTGATGAGTTAATACTCTCAAAGGGGTCATTCTATGGAATACAATTTACTACTTTGTTTACTGCCGATTAGTAATTCCAAAGTGAGTGTCCCGGAGTGAAGTGTGCTTTTAGAGAGTAGAGGTTTTGACGGTTTTGTTGCCGTTTGGTTGTGTGAAACATTCTGCACGAGCCAGCGACAACGGGTATGGCACGAGCAATGGAAGTGATGAACAATTTCAAAAAGGTGTTATGCTGGAGCTACGTGAATAGGGCAATGTGTGTTTATGCAAAAACAGTATCAACCGCTGTAATGTTGTGTGGCTGAATTTGTATGACTTACACACATTACAGCATTTAAAAACAGCTGCTTGATACAGAAATATTTAACAGCTTGCTTTGGATGATACTAATTTGTAATGTTTGAAGGTTGTGCTGGTCCATGCATGTGTAAATTAATACGTTTCAATTAAGAAGTGTAATCACTAATTTGTGTAATTAAAAATAATGTAGGTGTTATGGAGAATAATGATGGTACCAGTAATTATATTTCTCATCTAAACCAGCTAGATGATGCAACCACCAGCTCAGATTCAGATGTTTCATTCAGGTGAATCCTGATGGATTTATTTATGCAACATATTTATACAGCAATTTTTCTCAGTTCTTTTATTTCTTTCTCCATCACACAGAACCTAGCACAAGATTGTTGTGAGAACTAATAAATACAAAAACTACCAGCTACATGATTCAAACAAACATATAATCAATGATTTTTACCTTAATTGAAGACAAATATAAATTAATAAAGGAACAGTTTCAGCCCAGGAAATTTTATGTCTCTAATATGCTGCTGAATGACAGTAAATATATTAGAACTTTAGTAGTTTGTTTGGAGAAAATGGGCAAATAGCAATCAGACAAACTGGGAAGGTTTAAGGTGAAGCAGAAAGTGATATGTATTTAAAATCTCCAGAGAGCGACGTAAATACACCAAGGTATCAGCTGTGGAGCTTGGATGAGCTAAGGCAGATGATGCTGCATGATGTATTTGTACAGCTGCCAAAATAATACACATGCAGCCATTCTGTTTGTAAGATGGACAAAAGCTCAGAGCCAAATGTTTATATCTTGGATACAGAGATGTTTGTTTATAGAAACATGTCCAACGCTACATTATCTCTTATTCCAGCTTCTTTGTTCTTACTTTCTCAACTGACTCTTTTATCAACTTATTATTCCAGCAATACATGTGTCCTTTAGGTGATGAGCACTCACAGACGCTCTGAGGGACTCATCAACAACCTGAAAGCTTTACTTTAAAGATCTGAAGTCCTATAAACAACCCCTAAATCTAATCCTTTAAAAAAATAGGCCCAGAACTTGGCTCTTGCACATTTTTTTTGTTTTGTTATACTGCTAAAAAATTCACTGACAACCTCCTTGAACCATGGCTGAGAGTGAAAACATTCACATCCACTGACAATGAGGAGAAGCATTCTCAGTTTGGGGCTCATCCAGGGGAAAGAACGGTGAACAAATAGTACATGAAAAATATATGTTATAAACCAAATGGAAAAAACTGGTATATAAACAGCTGATAAAGTAGGGATGTGTTGCTATGATATATAAATATATATTTATACAAATTACTAGGGGTGCAACGGATCAGAAAACTCACGGATCGGATCGGTTCACGGTTTTGAGTCACGGTTCGGATCAATTTTCGGATCAGCAGAATGAAAAAGAAAAGACAAAAAACTTTGCTCTCTCATTATTTTCTAAAACACTGAGCAACTTTTTTATGCTCAATCCTCATAAATACAAACTGCATTTAACTCAAGATGTCAATCTGATGCTTCAATAAAGTTTTGAATCATATTAAAACAAATTAATAGGGGAGATATACTCATATGCGCACCTCAGGGTCACAGACCTGCTTCTGTCAAACTAGCGGTCACAGCTGGGGGGGGGGGGTGCGGAGGGGCGTGACGCACGAGGCGCTGCTGACTGAACTCCGGTTATATTAACGTTTATTAGCTCGTATAAAAGCCCAACATAACGTTATCTTAGACAGAAACAGGTGAATCTAGTTTGTCTATCAGAAAGATGGATTTCCAGCTGATGGAGAGAGAGACGGAGGAATCAGAGGCAGCGCGCGCACACGTGCGCAGCAGAGACTGGATATTGATCAGGGATCCTTCGTTCTGGTGTACTAAAACTGCTGAAGCCAACAGAGTTAACCTCTATACGTTGTTGAGCATAGACACAAGATGCTCTGATGTTTTAATTGTTGTAAATATTGTAATATGTCATGAAGCTTTTATTGTGAAAGGTTGAAAACAGGAAATATTTGTGTTAACTCACTGACCAATCAGAGAATGATGAAATGAACTTTGACCTGTTGAATTACCCAATAAAAGGAGAGCGTTTTGTTGTGGGAGCCGCCGACATACCAACTTACGTTGTGTTACAGGTCCCAACATCGCTCCATCAACTTTGATTATTGTCTCTCGTCTTGTTACTTTTTCGACATCGTTGTGTTCTACCTGGGGGTTTACCTGGCGCTGCTACCATCTCTGTTAACAGGTTATGGGCCCAGAACCAGGGTTCTGGACCGACCCAGGAGACGCGGCTAAACCAGGAAGTTCAGCTGAACCAGTGTTCCCACCCAGAGTGACGGAACAACCCAGCGTGTCGAAGTCAAGGAAACCAGAGCACCGAGAACCAGGACAGCCAGGAAGGCATCCTGTGTGTGAATCGTCGAGTGCAAAGCCGACCAACCGTAAGTCCGGTGAGTCGAAAGACGAGTGTCGGACGCCATGAGTCGGCAGGCAGCGGAAGCCAGTACCCGCTGGTCCAGACTGGTTTTTGACGGTGACGAGGAGAAATATGAACTGTGGGAAACTAAGTTTCTCAGCCACCTTCGGCTACAAGGTCTGAAAGACGTCATATTGGGGCTGAAAGAAGGTGATGACGCAGACGGCGATGATGACACTAAGAACGCAGAGGCATATGCAGAATTGGTGCAATTCCTCGATGATAAGAGCCTGTCGCTGATTATGCGAGACGCAGCTGATGATGGACGGAAAGCTCTAGAAATCCTGAGAGAGCATTATGCCGGGAAGAGGAAGCCCCGGATGACGGCGCGAGGGCAGCCGAGAGCGAGACCGGCACAGGCGAGTGTAAAAGAGCGGAGCACCGGAGATGGAGACCTGATCTGCTACAGATGCGGCCAGAGGGGACACCGAGCCAGAGTGTGTAACCGTAAAAAGTGGTGCAAGCACTGCAGAACCAGTACGCACCAGACTGAGATGTGCAGAAGGAAAAACCGAGAGGATGGAGCACAAAAAGCTGCAGTTGATGACGACGAGGGAAAACATTTTGCTTTCCGACTGAAGGAGGCGAACGGGGAGACGGGCACAACCAAAGTGAGAGGTCTGATGGTGGACACCGGCGCAACGTCGCATATAATCACCGATCTCAATTTGTTCAACAAATTCGATGACGACTTCGAGCCCAAAACCCACTGCATCGAACTAGCTGATGGGACACGATGCAAAGGAGTGGCAGAAAGGAGAGGAGACGCCGTGGTGACGCTGATCGACAGCCGAGGACATCATCA